>BGPR01031017.1:0-18301 GCA_013235015.1 Araneus ventricosus
ACGCATGTGTAGCTTTTACATTCGGAATACAATTGGCATTTGCACTGCCAACCAATAACTATCGCCTTCCATTTGATAATTCCCTGAGCTGCATTATCTCGTTAAGTGTGATAATGGTCTAGGTCAGCAAACACAATAACCTGAGTTTATTTACTTGCATTCGATATGATTTTAATAACAAAATGAAGTTTAAGTAGATTTGTATTTGTTATTAATATTTGAAAGTTTTGTCACTCGATTTTTATTTCTTTAGCCGTTTTAAAGATTCATATCTGTTAAAAATTGTAGTTAACATGAATTTCAAACGGTTTTGTTCTTCATACATTTATTTATTAATTCGTACTATTTAAATCATATAATATGTGACTGCGGACGACTCAGTCTTTTTTTTTATTTATAGAAGCTTTGGCAAATTATTTGTTCATAGGTTTATATCATGAAAACTTAATTACATTTGAGCATAATATAAAAATATGTTTTGTTTTATGTATGTTTATTACGATATGATGATAGCCGTATGGATTTTGGAATTAAACTGCGGAATATTATTAGAATTTCAGAATTTTGTGCTGGTGAAATGTGAGAAATCATTTTTATCTGCTGACTTCCTGGAAAGAGGAAGAAAAAAAATACTTGTTTCATTTTGATAGTGATTATTTATAATACAGCAGAATCTCTCTTAAGCAGTTGCGACGGGATCTAGCTGATGCTGGAAATTTATTTTTCGAATAGTTAAAACATAATAATATGTTTCTAGAACTTACAAAGATATAAATACTAAATAAGGGAAGATTTAATTGTGAAAAAGTTAAAAATACAAAAATAATAACAAACAACGAGGAGGAATAAGAATCCGATGGATGACGTCATCAGAGGCCATTCATCCTAGAACTATACTGTTTATGTTTTGTGATACTAACTCTTAAAATAACAGAATGTTTGTTTGTCTTGTTTTTCTATCCATCGGCCACAAATAAAAAAATAATATCAAAAATAGTGTGTACAGCTTATTTAAAATTAAGCACATAGACGTAATTTTATATTCAGTAAAAACAAATAGGCAATATTTTATAAACAGCATACATTATCATATGAAAGTTACGAATTTCTTTGTATGATGACATATAAATTCGAACGTCTGCTTATTTACACGATTGTCAAAGGAGTTTTAAACGTTCATTATGTAAACAATGAAGCTTTGTAGCATCAAATGCTTAGATGAACATTGCTTGACAAATTTTATGGGGATCTGCAATCTTTTATCGTCTTCCTTACAAGTTTACTTTTCTGGTTTGCCAGTTATCTTCGTCTTTATCTCTCTCTCCTCTTCACCATTTTTCTCCTTTCTCAAAACATATTCTATTATTTTGTCGTATTCAGGAGAAAGAGAAAGGGAAGAAAATTGCCTTAGTTCACCGAAGCTTGTACCTCCTCATTGCTAACCCATTACATATATTTTTTTTATTTCATAGGTCTAAATTCCAGCTTTAAATTCTACATTTAAAACTGCCGTTATTTTTATTTTGACATTTAATTTCATGTCGGTAACAGGAACTTTTGCTGTATTATATTGACATTGTTACTCTAAGTAAGAAATCATATTTAAAATTTAAATATTTCCACAAATTCCGAAAATTCTTTGGAAGTATTTAACTTAGTAATAGAATGAAATTAAAATTAAAAACACTAATGAAATATACTTCTAAAGGTTTTTATAAGGTTTAATAAGTACGAAAACTTAATATTCCATTCAGCTGATTTCCCTTTACAAAAGGCTCTAGAAACCTTAACAAAGGGTTTAACACCTTAATATAATTTTTAAAAAATAAAACATAAATTAAGTACCAGAAAAAAAATGAAATTGTTGTTGTCGACCATTAAATAAACAAGAGAGGACAATTAAATTTTTTATAACAAACAACAAAATGGAAAAAAAATACTTTATTGAACATTATGTATTTACCTCCTTTACTTTACTCATTATAATACTATCTATGAAAATGTCACATTCTGCATTTAAATTATAAATTATTCTGCTTCAGAAACGCCAGTTTATAAATTCACAGTTCTCTAATACTTCTAACCAACTATTTAAAAACATGAACACCAAGATACTTTGTAAACATAAATATAATTTCTGAAATTAGATTTTGTTTAAAGGGAGTGAAACATCAATTTATTTTTCTCTGAACACTGTAAGAAATTTAAGTGACTAAAATATAGAAGCGATTATTTTATCCAGATATCCCTAGATGAATTATGTTTTTTGCTGTTATGTAAATGATTTTTATCTAAGTTACAAACACTCGCCTAGACAAATGCTGTCAGGGTAAATAATTAAGCAATTTCTCTCGTGTAATGTGTATTTAAGTAAATATGTATTAAAGTCTACTTATCATAGAGGCAGCTAAAATAAACCGCACATACCTTTAATGACACGCATCCTTGCGTGTTTAGATTGGACAAGTAAACCTTAAAGTCTAGTGTACTTAAGTAAAAGCTTTGTATTTTGCAGAAAATTGGATATTTATAACACCTTGATAAAATGTTCCGTGCATGTTTCTGAAAGCCTTGCATTTTTGTAATTTGTATGCTTCCTTTGTGTATATAATGTGAATCAGATTCTTAATATCATGAGATAAAAAGGGTGAGATATTTAACAAATTTGAGATCAATATTCCTTCATAAAATATATTTTACTCTCATCATAAAAAACTAAATTGCAATTAAAATTATATGTATTGATTCGGTGGTTTTGTTTTGTTACGAAGAAGATTCATGGGAATTGTGAATGGCTGAACATTGGCCAACAGTGGGTGGGTCACTCCGGTGCAAATATCCTAAATGTAAAGGGTATTCTACAATTTCTTGTAGTAAATGTGGAGTCAATTTGTGTCTAAATAAAAATAATAATTGTTTTGTTAATTATCATAAAGAATAAAAAATACCCAATGATATCCTCTTTTATTTCTATTTAGTACTAAGCTAATGATCTAACTTTGCATGATGATGGAAATTTCCATCATATTGTTTTTTGCTAAATTTATACTATGTTATAGTGTGACTACAATATAAGCTGGGCCTAACCCTATAGCTGAAAATAAATACGTGATAAATGGCACAATGATCGTAATAATGGTTAGTACACCAAAGGCAAGAGCACACCAAGGAGTAAACAAGAAAAACACTATTTAATAACATTTATTCCACGGCATTGCTGTGTACACATCAAAATCTGTAATAGTCATCAAAACACGTGTGTGAAAATATGCATCGTTACTCTAAAAATGATTCATTATAGTGATACGTTGTAAGAAAATATTATTTTAACTAGTATAAAAATGTTGCAACATGGGAAAAACAAGCTTCAACTGCAGTTGAAGAAAAAGTCTTACCAACGCATGCTAAGATCGAAAATCATTGACTCGAAGCCGAGATCTCCATCAATCTACACTTTTAGTAGAGACAACTGTGATGCTGAAGTCATTGGAATAATAACCTTAAAAGCTCATGGAAGTAGCTTTCAATTCATCTCACGAAAAACATGATTGGAACACCAAGCAGCAGCTTGAAAGAAACAGGAATCCAAAAAAAGGGAACATCAATTCACATCTATTCTTCACCTCTCTATCACAACTCGCCGAACGAAAAAAAAGAAGGCACGTGTGTTCCACCTTGTTGCCATTCATGCTCTTCTTCGCAAGGGCCTGTTCTAAAGCAAGTGCACCTAGAACATTCGTCTGTGCACTTTCGGACCAACTATAACACAGTCCTGTTCACATTCCTCCCCCCGAAGAAGAATAGAGCTCCAAGTAAAACTTCAAAATAATAATACAAGTTGCAAATATAACAAAACATATATTACATCACTATAAATGAATTTCAGTTGACACCCACTGTATGCACTCAGTAATTTCATATCAATGATTGCCGAAAGAAAATTTTAATATTAAACTACAAAATTTCATTAATTCGATCAAGATAACCATAATAACTCTCGAACCAATGGGATATTACAAAATCTTAACCAATGCATAATTACTCATGACATATCATCAATACTCCTTGATGCCTTTTCAAAAATAGTGATACCAAGAATTACAATATTTGCTTTAATATTTGGCAAAGCAAACAATTAACCTTTCCACATGCATGAAGTCCAAATATTAAAATTACACACATCAGAATAAAAATTTTCATTTTCAAAAATTCATCAATACACAAGATAGCATTCACTTGACTAATATGCAAAATATATATGATTACAATAACACTTACAAATTTATCGAGCAATAGTAGTAATTAAATTCAATTTTTTCACAGTTACAAACAGTTTACTTATGTTCTGTGCTTAAAAATTCATCAACTTCACTTTTCAATATATAATTCTTATATCATAGTTTCATTGTATAACTTTCTTACATACATATCAACATGTTTTCAGAATCTATCATTCATCCTATTAGTTTTCATTGAATCACAGTTACATGCAAGTGTATATAAATACTTTAGGCATAATAGTTTGAAGTAACCAGGTAATAAACTTATACAGTTAAAGCTTATATGAGTAACCACTCATAACTATTCAACATCAATTTATTTCATCATTAATAGAATTTTTTTTATCTCATATTCATCATTCACATTTTAAAACAACCATGTGTGTAAACAGAACCACTGCGAAATGTAAACAGATCCACCAAAGCATGAATAAAACCTTCTATGTTTTCCTTTTTTTTGAAAGATACAACACCAAGTTAACTATTCCTCAGAAAAGCGGAACCAGCCTACCTAATCTAAACCAAAATTTGAACGTCTTCAAAAATTGTAAAATAGTCAAAATAATATCATATCAAACAAATTTTGTAAAGGATTAATCTTCTTTCCATTAAATTTAAAAATTTTACTACTTACTGAAATAGATCTGCCATCAAACACAGAAATATGCATACACTCTCCAAAATTTTAAACAGATTTGCAATTTTCTCTGAGTTCTGGTTGTTTGAATATTTTACTTACATGTACTTTTACAAATTTTATTTCATCACCTTCTGTTACTTTAACTAAATAATTTTCATTTCTAAAAATTTTACTTATCTCATAAGGTCCCTTGTACTTAGGATGCAGCACCTGTGGATCAACAAATACCTGCATGAAAACCTTATCCCCTAACTGTAATTTTTCTCTCTTACAACCCTTAATGTATTTATCATGTTTTTTAAAGTAATTCTCTTCATTTACTTTAACATTCTCATTGAATTCTTTAAGTTGTTTTTGAACCTTATTTAAATATATAGAAAAATCCTCAACATATTTAGGATCATCATATGAATGAATTGGAATGTTAACCCTTCTTCCAAAAAATAATTCTGCGGGTGTATATTGTGTGACAACATGTTTGGAGTTGTTGTAATGCAATTTAAAGAATAACAAACTAGTTGACCAATCATGTACTTTTTGTGAAATTGAAGCTACAGATTCTTTAAGAACTCTGTGAGTTCTCTCCAGAAGTCCATTAGATTTCGGATAGTAAATAGAACTTTTCCTGTGTTCAATTCTTAAAGACTCATAAAAATTTACAATCTCATCAGACTTGAAATAAGTGGCGTTATCAGACAATATGTATTTGGGTAAACCAAATCTAGAAAAATAGTAATTTAAATGTCTAATAATTGTATTAGAAGTAGTATTAGGTATTGGAATAGCTTCTAAGTATCTTGAATAGTGATCGACAATGGTCAAAATGTAATTTTGGTTGTCAACTGAGCGAGGAAGTTTACCGACAATGTCAATTGCCAAAAAATCACCTGGTGCCAAATGATGTTTTGGAATAGAATGAGTAATTGTCTTACGTTTAGGTTTATTTTGCATGCAATTACAACAATTTTCACAAAAATTTTTTACATCTGCATACATTCCAGGCCAAAAATACTTAATTTTGATAAAATCATAAGTTTTCTGTACACCAAAATGAGGAGCATGGGCAACTAATAAACAATCTCTCACTAAATTTCTGGGAATATATATTTCATTCAATATTTGATCCTTTCCTGATTTTATTTTAAACATTAATAATCCTGTGTAGGAATCAATAAAATATTTTTGACATGTTTTTGAGTCTTTTTCCTCAATCTTTTTTATGATTTCACTAGTACAGGAATCCATTGACTGACAAAGTTTTATATTACTGTGAGATAGTTGGTCACCCATATGGAAAAGATTATTTACTTCTACATCCTCAATTTGCATTCGAGAAAGAAAATCAGCTGGATTGTCACAACCCTTAATATGATCAATATTATAAGAAAAACCTTGTAAATATAATAGCCAACGTTTAACAATATCTGGTTGCTTATCCAAATTCATATGATAAGTCAATGACTTAGCATCTGTCAAGAGATAAAAATGTCTGCCATATAAATATTCCCTGAAATGTTTAATGCCCATGAAAATTGCAAAAAGTTCTCTACGAATTTATGGATAATTTCTTTCAGAAGGAGATAGTAGTTTGGAAAAGAATTCAATTGGATAAAAATTTTCACCATCTTTTTGTAACAGAATAGCACACAATGCCACCTTATTTTGCATCGGTAGTTAAATATAGGGGTCTAGATTCATCATAATTTTTTATAGTAGGCTTGTTGAGTATAATTTCCTGCATCACATTAAATGCATCCTGACAATTCTCAGACCAAACAAAAGGTGTCCCCTTCCTGGTTAAATTTACAATTGGCTCGACAACTTCTGCATAATTAAAAATTAAATGTCTGAAATAATTCATCATGCCAAGATAAGACTGAACCTGCTTTACATTCTGGGGAACAACTAAACTTGTAACTTTTTGAATGTTATCCTCTGAAGGAGCATAATATTGAAACCATTAGCACTAATATTGAAACCTAAGTAAGTTATATTGGTTTTACAAATCTGGATTTTGTTGGGATCCAGAGTCAAATTGAATTTTGCAAGTCTATCAAACACCAGTTGCAATCTAGTGTTCATCTCAGAAATTGAATTAGCCGCAATGATTATATCATCTAAGAAAAATTGAATGTTTGGACCTTTCAAATCATCAAGACACTTTGAAATAAGCAAATGGAAATACGAAGTAGAGTTTTTACTCCCGAAAGGCAAACGAGTGGGTTGGAAGTTTCCGAACTCGGAACAAAATGCCAATTTCTGTTTGTCTGAATTCTTTAACTTAATTTGAAAAAATGCTGATTTCAAGTCGAGAACGCTATACCACTTTTTACCAGAAATCTCATGAAGTATATCTGCAATTTTTGGTAGGCAAATTTTAAATGATTCTGTGACACTGTTCAATAATCGGTAATCTACAACCATCCTGAATTTTAGTTTTTTGGAATCTGATTTCTTTTTGACAAAAATAATGGGAAAACTGTAATTTGAAGTAGATGGCTCAATGATGCCTGCCTCGAGTGACTTCTGAATTTCCTGCTTAGCAAAATCGTGTGCAATCTTTAGTCACACTATAACATACTATAAATATATACTAAGATTTTTTTAACCATTTTTCCTTTAATTTTGAACATGAATTATATCACCTTGATTTATTTCACCAATAAAGAAAAAATCATGCAAAGAAGGGTTAGACATAATATTCATATGAATTATGTCTTTCAACAACAGCATTAAAAAGAAATAAACCTTTCAATTTGGATTTTCACTTTTATATTTAATGAACAACCAGATCGCTTCTGAACAACAGCGAAGTAGATTGTGCATCATCTCACAATTTATTCTCCCAAGTTCAATTCTGACCTATTTTGCTTTCTAGAATGCGAAGTGTAGAGAAAAGAAGCTGTATAATCGCATTGGCAATCGAATGTCAAATATTTAGATCGCGAACATTTGATTTATCTTCACATTTAACACTTCAGAAGTAAAAAAAACCCATTTTTCTAATTATATCTATTTGCCACTTCATTTGTGAAATAATAATACACAAATGAAACGGATAATACAAATGAAATTTAGTAGTCTTTACGCTAAAATTATACGATTGCAACAAATTTAAGAAGTGGATCAAAATGCATACTTGATTATCTTTACGGACCGAAGACGATAAACTCAAAAAGTGCAATATTATGGAAGTTTCGTCCTCCCATAATTAAACTTCGCCTATTCATAAGACCCTAAACCCTGTTCTATGACTCCAAACGAAGCAAAAATTCAATACTATGTGGTACAAGGGATGACCTCTGGGAAACTGAAAGAGAAAGAAAAAACATATAGTAAAAAGAATAAACGAAAAGTAGAATAAATATTTAAAATTTTCGTCAAAAGTGGCGCTGCGCCATTATCTAAGGTGATTTTTGAAGATTTTTTTTATTACTGTAGCAAGATTGAATAGTTCAATGCAATTTTCTTTTTGGTTTAACTAAAAACTCTGCCAAAATTCAGTGCCTAACGTACAGTCTTTTTTCGTTCGAAGTACAGTTTCTGAGATTTTTTTTCCTTACAGAACGAATTACATGCTCTGTATCCTAATTGATTTTTGTTACGATTGGAGCCTTAGAACCGACTCTACAGTCTCCTGAATCGGTGAACTGTTATTATGGACACTCTGTATACCAGAAAGTCTATGTGAAATCACCTCTAGTTTCTTATATTTAATAATAACGTATCCATCAATTGGCTGAATGATGAGTTCGCCCGTAATAATGGATTTCCTGGTTGTTATGCACATGATTAAAATTTCACTTTTGAAGTTTGATGAGACTTGAAAACATGAATTGAATGAAATTAGAAATTTATGAGCAAATTAATTACATATTTATATATATATATATATAATGACTTCTTTGTTGCAGTTGTTAAATAAGAAACAGGCCGAGTTATATACTAATTTTCATTTAATATGGGAGAGTGCCAGACATACATGCATCTTATTTGAAATTTCAAGTAAAAAAGCCAACAGAAAAACTCCCTGCATTTCCACAGGTAGGGATTTAACATAGAGACACGTGATCAAAGTGAAGGGAATAATAGCTATTTTTTAATAAATTACGTAAGCGTTTTAGGGAAAAGTCTGGCGGCAAGGAGATGCCGTCGTCATGATTTTCTGTGGGCACGTGAAAGTGATTAAAATATTCTTTTAGTAATAAATATGCCGAAACGAGAGATTTATTATACCTCCAGCACGGGAAGTAAAACGAAACTGGAGTTTTAGAAAAGTGATTTATATAAATCTGAGAACTGGAAAAACTGGAGGTTTAGAAAAGTGATATATATATATATCTTAATTTGATTTTGGGCAGTTTAATTTCAGGAAACAAATACTATAATCATTTAGGGCGAGGGGAGGTTAAATTTCCGAAATTTTCTCTTGGGTTTATTAAAAGAAACTAAATTTCTAAAAATAGTATCAAGAAAAAAAATATTAAAATTATCAGTTAGACTTAAAAACACAATACGATCCAGCCAAAAAACACTTTCGTCAACTTATAGACTTTACCCGTGGTAATTCTAGGCAAAATGTGGCGGTTAATCGCTTGTAAAAGAAATCGCCAAATTTGTCGGCCGTACCGCGTTGTTAAGTTGAACCAATATAGTATTTAAAAAGAGCTAACTGTTAGAAATAATACATTTTGTGAAGAGCAAAATTTTCTTTCCATTTTTTTTTAGTAAAATATTTAAAAGGGAAGTAACCTGAATTATAAAGAAATTAAAAATTTGTAATGGGAAAGAAAACAAAAAGGCAAATGTTTTTGGATAACGAAAGGTTCTCTTTAATGTCTATTTGTAGCATTTAAAATGTTTTTGGAGCAGAAATTTCACTGCAAAAAATATAATTAATGCGTATTCTTTCTCAATTACATTCGTCAGTTTGGAAAATTGAAAAAGATAAAATTCGTATCTCTTTAAAAATAAATTTATTTTCATACAATAATCAGAAATAAAAGACTGAGTGTTACCAGATGATATATTAGATTTATAAATATTTGATAAAATTTTAAAAATGATTCCTAGTACATAGTATGTATTTTAAACGAAGCATTTCCGAAACTTTTTGAGCAAGCAACAGTAATTTTTATATAAGATCAAATTTCATCTCGCGCATAATGAATAATTTGAATAATCTAGTAGAAATGGCATCGGTACGAAACTTAGTAGAACTGTAAATTTCATTTAAACAACGAAAATTAACATTTCTTAAAAATATATTTTTAAAAATTTGCTAAATTTAGGGAAAACATTTTACCTCAATAAAAGTGGTGCAAGGAAAAGGAAATTTTTTAAACTTTAAAATGGTGTAAAAATCATGCTTGTGAGATATAAAATAAATACAAATATTAAAAAAAGGGGAATAAAAAGGTGGAAGGGTAAAAAATAATAGTAGACAACGACAAGAAGTAAGAATCTGGTGAATGACTTCATCAGAGGCCAGACATTCATGCAGATTCAAAAGTGGAATAGGTTTTCTGTAGAGGAAAAAGACTTTACGGTCTGAATTTAATATCCTCTTTTGACCTGAACCTATACCGAAATGTATTGGAAAGAAGAACATTTACCCACAAAGAAGAAATTGAAGACAATCTCCAGAACAAAGTGTAAAAAGAAGGGATTAAAATCTTACCTCTTATAACATATTTGAATACAAAGGAGTGACGCGCTTTAACAGGCGTGTGTTACAATGTAAAGAAAGCAAATAGATGCGTGCACGTATCTCCATCTAGTGAGGAAAACACTAACAAAAAATTTGAATTTTTTTGTAAATTTTTTTCCTAAAGATTTTTTAGGGGTTTTTATTATTATTATTATTATTTTGTTTTATTTTTGATTTTTTATACAAAATTTTTTTGATGATTTCATGCATTTTTATAATTTTTATTATCAATTTTTTAATGTTTTATTCTTTTTATTTTCATTTTTTTATTTTCATCATTTAGTTCAGAAAAAATGCAGGTGAGCCAGTAAAAATGAAAGAGGGTGTGTGATGAGTATCAGAGTAACTAGCAGTGCAAAGGAGAGATTGAGAGTTAAATTTTATAAATACTTTAATTATTAATAATAAAGTAGTGTACTGGGTAGTCGTTTAGTTTTAAATTATATTTAAATTATCAATGGCTTTGACAATAGCAGAATGGTTGTTGCAGATATTTTTGATTCTTTTAACTTGAGAGTGGAGAGTATTTTTAATGGCTTTTAGGTTGAGATTGGTATGATAATGACAGAGAGAAATGGCTCTAAAATTAAAGTCATCTCTCTTGTCATAGATACCAACCGAAATGCTTGAATCTATAATTTTGATAACTAGATCTAAATAATAACAATTATTGTTATTATTATTGGTTTTATTCAGTTTCAATTCTTCCGGATAGCAGTTAATTAAAGTGTCCAGGTTGTCAAAGTCAAATACAATAAGATCATCAATGTAACGGTAAGCAGAAATGAGATTATTTTTAATAAATTTCCTCTCGAATGTGTGAAGAAAAACATTCGCCAGTGCGCTGGAGAAGCTCGTACCCATAGGACGGCCACACGATTGTCTGTAGTAGCTGATTCCATTGAAGATAATTTTCACAGATGTTAATATTGCAGATTTCTAACCATCTATTTTTATCTATTAAATTGGAGTTAAGGTATAAGTCATATAAATCAATGCATGCTTCAGTTAATTTTTTATGTGGGAGGCTGGTGAAAAGATGACCTTATTGTATTTGACTTTGACAACCTGGACACTTTAATTAACTGCTATCCGGAAGAATTGAAGCTGAATAAAACCAATAATAATAACAATAATTGTAATTATTTAGATCTAGTTATCAAAATTATAGATTCAAGCATTTCGGTTGGTATCTATGACAAGAGAGATGACTTTAATTTCAGAGCCATTTCTCTCTGTCATTATCATACCAATCTCAACCTAAAAGTCATTAAAAATACTCTCCACTCTCAAGTTAAAAGAATCAAAAATATCTGCAACAACCATTCTGCTATTGTCAAAGCCATTGATAATTTAAATATTAATTTAAAACTAAACGACTACCCAGTACACTACTTTATTATTAATAATTAAAATATTTATAAAATTTAACTCTCAATCTCTCCTTTGCACTGCTAGTTACTCTGATACTCATCACACACCCTCTTTCATTTTTACTGGCTCACCTGCATTTTTTCTGAACTAAATGATGAAAATAAAAAAATGAAAATAAAAATAATAAAACATTAAAAAAATGATAATAAAAATTATAAAAATGCATGAAAACATCAAAAAATTGATAATAAAAATTATAAAAATGCATGAAAACATCAAAAAAATGTTATATAAAAAATCAAAAATGAAACAAAATAATAATAATAAAAAAAAACCCTAAAAAATCTTTAGGGAAAAAAATTTACAAAAAAATTTCAAATCTTTTGTTAGTGTTTCCCTCACTAGATGGCGCACGCATCTATTTGCCTTGTTTACATTGTAACACACGCCTGTTAAAGCGCGTCACTCCTTTGTATTCAAATATGTTATAAGAGGTAAGATTTTAATCCCTTCTTTTTTACACTTTGTTCTGGAGATTGTCTTCAATTTATTCTTTGTGGGTAAATGTTTTTCTTTCCAATACATTCCGGTATAGGTTCAGGTCAAAAGAGGATATTAAATTCAGACCGTAAAGTATTTTTCCTCTACAGAAAACCTATTCCACTTTTGAATCTGCATGAATGTCTGGCCTCTGATGAAGTCATTCACCAAATTCTTACTTCTTGTCGTTGTCTACTATTATTTTTTACCCTTGCACCTTTTTATTCCCCTTTTTTAATATTTGTATTTATTTTATACTTAGCAATTTTTTTCTGGATAATGCCGCACTTGCGCACACCAACTAAATTGCTTCTATCATTCTTTGTCTTTTTAGATATTCTTACCTTTTTGTCTCTTTAGATATTCAATGCTTGTGAGAAATCGAGGAAAAACGTCAAAATAATGCCTAATTTTTAATTAATTGACAATTTCATTAATTTTCAGACTTTAAAAAGTTGACAGTGACCTTCCTCTTTTCTCGATAGTGACGTGTGCCAACTTTCATCATTATCCGACAAAATCTGTGGATTTGTATTGAAGACATACACACAAACTTTCCTCTTTATATTTAAAGAGATAGGTCTCAGAAAATAATAATATTTTGTTAAAATACTTAAGTGTTTTCTCAAAGTTTTTCAATTAATTTAGTATTGGTTCACAGTAGCAAATCATTAATGGAGCGCATTTCCTTATGAACTACTAACAAATCCTCTTGTACGCAATTTTAGTATTTCTTTGAAAATCATCATAATAATCCTTATATTTAGAAAATAAAGCATAACACGTTATTCTGAGACATTTTCGAAATCGTTAATGATGATGTTTACAAACATTATTAATAATGTTTTCATTCATCAAGTATGTTGGATGACTAAACTGAATGTTTTTAATAATAACTGTACATAGCTATTTAAATATTGGTAAAAATTGCAAATTTCCGCATTATATTAAATCACATAGAACGGCCTACTATAAATAAATATATATTTTTTTATCTAAACTGTATTTCATCAAGTTTTACCTATTTCTTCACTTCTTTAAATATAAAATAAAATCTCCAATATTAAATTTTCTACTTTCTCAAAATCGCTTAAAATTTTAAAAAAATTATGAATTGATATAAATTATATTAATATATAGAATAAAAAACTTTTGTTTTAATTAAAAAACTGGACGTAATTAGCAAACTTCTTCCCAAATAGCCAAACCTCAGCCAAATTAAAGAAAATTAAAACTTCAACAAGGAAGAAAAACTTCAGTTCCCTGGTAGCACAACATATTGCACGAAATTGTGCAATATTTTTCGATATTATATAATATTATATTGTATTGTACAATATTATATAATATTGTGAATGTTATTCAATATCGTACGATACTGTACAATATCTCTGTGCTACTGGTGTTGCACTTCGAATTGTTCTGCAGTAGTGTGTATATAGTCCTTTTTATCATGAAGCGTAAATATCTGTGTTCGCAATTATATTATTAAGGATAATGTATACTATCCAGTGAATTTTCCTTTAGCTAAATCGTCGTATTTTGCTTTTGAAGATCTTTAGAAACCAGGAAAAGAATTCGGATTATATTAGTCAGGAAATATTTATAAAATTTTGCCGTTTAAAGTGGGCATAAAATATTTCCATCCGCTCAAATTCTGCCTTTTATCAAAACAACTACATTATTTCCCAATTTAACATGTTGCTAAAATACGTTATTATGTAATTCAAGTGCTCTTTATCCCTAGGACATCTTTCTCTTAACAATATTTCATCATTCCAGACATTCTCCGCTTTCAAACTCTTAAAAGTGCAGAAGAATGATGTGTAAGAAACTGCTCACTCCGCTAACTGCAAGATGAATGTCCCACCGTTTAACTGATGGAAGCTATTTCAAAACAACAACTAAGCAAGACTTATAGGCCCATTTTCAACTATAAAGTGAAATGCAGGATAAGGGAAAAGGTAGCTTATGATATATTTCCTTAATACTTCAGATAGTTAAAAGATTTCCGTTGAAAGCAAAGGTAATTATTCTTATTCCAAGCTTTCTAAATTCGTTTTTCTTGTAACTGATGATACAGAAACAGTATATTTCTAAGAAATATGGGATTTATTTTGAAATGGAAGCCATTAAACTTGCTTGAGTTAAATAAATGTGCTTGGAGTTTTGTTATGAAATATATCAAAAACAATTATCGTTTATTTTAATATTCTTATTATTCTAAAGCAAAAATTAAATTATTTGGTATTTCTGTGAATTAAACTCATAAGTTTTATTAAACGCAGAGCTTTTCATTGAGATGCAAAGTAATTTTTTGTGTTTGAGAGAGTTTTCAGGTTATACAAATAGCTTCGCGTTTATTTTGCTATTTAGAAGACGGTAATATATATGCGATAAGTCAGAATTGCATAATTCCATTTTCTAAGATTTGGTTAGAATTATTGTTTGCATAGCCTTCTCAGTCTTAAGAATAACGCTATATGATAATTTTGTTAATTTTTCTAAATACATGGAAAACCATTTGGGAAATTTAGAAATGAATTAAATGCTTATACTAATAATTACTTTCTTCAATTACATTATATTAACCCTTAGTAGGAAGCGCTGGCATATAGAGTGAGTTATTTCTTGCTGTGGCTTTTCGACTATTCCTCCCTGAGCCCTCTCCCTTCCTCTTATCTAATAGGAACGTCCCTCGAGTACAATGCATCTAGCCGATTCGTTCACTCTCCTTCTAATCTAAGCATTTTTTGCGCTCATGTCACGTCAGTGAACTCAGTACGCCAGAAAATTGTGCGCTGCCATCAGATTCGAAGACAAAGACACAACGGACACCCGCTGAAAAACTGATAATTTAGCAAAAGTGAGAGGATTTTTCGACTCCTTCAATGAAAACTGCCAAAACTTTTATACATCTGGTGACCAACTCACGATCGACATCAACTTGGAACCCTGTCGTGGGAGGTGCTCATTTATTCGACATATGCCGAATAATTTTTTCTTTTTCAATTTTATCTGTTATTCTTTTTCTCCGTTTCTCTCTATTATGGTTCCTGAAGAGATGTAAGCAATAAACTAAGAAAAATGGGTAGAAATATGAAGTAGAAGGTGGAAAAAAGGACCTGGCGTATTCTATACGCCGCTCCACCCACGAAGGGTTAAATAATTGTTTAGAACCATGATGTGTGAATAAATTGAGGTGAATTTCAACTTGCTTGATATACTTAAAATCTGAGGTCATTACCCTTTGACTTCAGAAAGGACAGAGTTTTAGAAAAAAAGTATTTTCTAGGTTTAGTTAAGTGGCTGTGTGTTACGCATTGCCACCGTTTACATTGCCACTTAGCAGTCAAATTTGAAATTAGCGTTCCTTTCTCGAAAACTGTGTCTGATATAGGAAGAAAATCAATTAAAAAGTTGTAAACAATTATCGATTTAATACAAAAATACGCCTTGTGCACACGAGTGTGAACCATACAATGCGCAAAACATGTATTTTTCGGTGACAATTTCCGTGTTTCGTGATGAAACACGGAAGAATGGAGAACTAACCTGTCATCATTTCAGTAAAGAAAGCAAATCTGGAGTGCTCTACGTCGCCCATCAGTGTGAGATATTGGAAATTCAGCGCTAAGTAATGTCCGGCCAACATGCCTTATTCCCAATTTTGACGTCCGGAATAGAATTCTCTGTGGTTTAGAAATGGCTGTTCTGCTTATTGCACACGCCATTAAGATACATGGTTTTGTATTATTTGTGAGGAAATAAGGAAGAATTGATACAGAGCACATAAAATGTCATACTTGTGTCCATACATGACGTAATCAAAAATTTTTTTCTTTAATTGTGCTTAAGATATTGGTTGTCCAATTTGGAAAGCAGTGGACTAATTTGGGCAACCAGTTTCCTTAATCAATTTCTTCCTTAGCACAATTTTTTTAAGCTCTTACGTTCCTACTTTAAAGCGTATTTCTTAAAAAAGTAAATAACAGTTTTTTGGAAATAAATAAACTACAAAAAATTCAATTATTTTTTTTATTAAAATTACTTCTCTATCATTGTACATATCTAGATGGTCCTATTTCTACTTTTTCCCTATTATATTCAAAAACCAATTCAGCGGTAATTGATTATTTAACTTTTTTGTCTCGTATATTTCCATTATTTCACTTTATCTGAAAACTTTTATAAAATGTTTTTTTTTTCTGAATTTTCAACATTTGACGAAACTTAGCAACTCTTCTGACAAAAGATATGAAGTAAAATATGAGCATGGGGGGGGACACAATCTCAATACATATATTTAAAATTAGTCAAATAATAAAATATTCATTCATAACATTTTTATACGTTTTTATTTGACTCGACTTCTTTTATATTTGTGAAGATGGAATTTTATAATCGATTTTTCACTTCCTTCCTGCAGCACTAGAGTTTTGAAAGTATGTTCACTAGGGTTTTCTCAATAACAAGACCGATTTTAATATTTTCAGAACTTCATTATCAGTTAATCGATTTACATAATCAAATTTTGATTTCATACTAGTGTCACTGTCTGAAAGGGAAGTTGTGAAAAACTAATTACAGGACTTCATACTATTTATATAATAATGAATTATAAATTAAACATTAAAGTGGAGCCAATGATTAAACTAAAAAAAAATCGATGGGAGGCTGTCTTTACGAAACTGCAGCTGGGATTGAGGGGCGTAGACTTACTTACCTTACTCAACTGCGACTTTCTGTGACTCAAGTAGCTCTATGTGACTATTAACTCTATAGTCTATAGTGACTATTAGTCTAGTGTGACTATGTGACTCTGTCTATGTAAAATTTTTGTGATTTGCACCAACTTTGCAACTCGACTGTGACTAAAACGTAATTACAAATTCTAAAATTATTTTTGCAATCTTTAATGTCTACCTTTCACTGTTAAATAAACCTAAATCCAACTCTCTATGTCATTTGGTTACGGATCTATAAGCGTTCAACTATAGCACTAAATTCAACTTAATTCATCAATTATTGAGTAATATTTCGAGCGACCTCAGATCAACGACTGAATTGCCTTAGTCTGCGTCCGCACGAATCTGTCGCTGTGACGTCATCAAAGTTTTTAGTGATTTTAACCAACTTTGCAACTCGACTGTGCCTAAACCGTAATTCAAAATTCTGAGATTAGTATTGCAATCTTTAATGTCTACCTTTCTCTCTTAAATGAAACTGAAACCAACTCTCTATATTATTTTGTTGCGGAACTATAAGCGTTTAAAAATACCACGAAAAGCGTCATAACTTTTCTTTCCCGACGCATCATTAGACCACTATTGGGTGACATAAGTCTACGTCAAAATACTGTTTGTCTGTCCGTCAGTCCATCCGCCTATCTTTCAAGACGGTAACTCAAATTCGAACCCTTAGTCCAGAATATTTTAACATGGTATTGTTTTAAGCTTGATTTGTCTGTTTTTCCTTTGTAAAAATAAACAAAAGTAAAGCTAACGATTTTGAATCACGCAATTTTCAGATAGTATGTCAGCCTGAAAACAATATCTTGTTAAATCCTCCTTTTAGTGCACTAATAAAAGTAGATTTTGTTTGGATTTGAAAAGTGGGAAACTGTTTCTATCACATTTAATAAAATTATTACTTTCCAATAAGGTTTTTCTTTTTATTATCAATACCAAATGCAAAGAATTTAGCCTGGACCTCAATCTGCGTTAATGAAGAACACATTTCCATCAAATCCAAATC
>BGPR01031018.1:0-18301 GCA_013235015.1 Araneus ventricosus
ATTAGCATATGAGAAAACATAACTATTCATATAAAAATCTGCATGCATAGATAAAAAAGAAACAGTAAGTTAAAAATTTCCTTAAGTATGAAGATGCATTTTTCGGTTTCATCAATTAAAAATTTTTTTTTATTTTTATGAATTTTACAAAAGTTTTTATAAATACATTCTCAACTTCATTTTGAATTCAATAATCAGAAATAAATCAACAAGAATATAATTTTTTTGAATGCAAATTTCAAGTTTTTATTTGAAAGATTCGTCCTGCTTTCGGAAGCAAGAATAACAAAACAGGAAAGCTTCCAAGGCTTTCTCAAATTTAGAGAATCTTCTGAAGTGGGTGAATGGTTATAAAAATTACGCAAGTTAGAAAAATAACTTTAATCACCAGAAATGATTCTGTTGCTGACATCTGTCTTTGAAGTCTTATACCTAACGGTATATGGATTTTTAACACTTAGATTTTAGGATATGATAAAATTATAAATATTTATATAGAGAGAGCTTGCGTAGTCCTCTAAAAATGTTTAACTACTGTTTCAGAATATATGAAGAATTTCGTAGAAGGCTTGTAGACTTTTCTGATTCAAATAAAGTGATGGCGTTTGTTAAAGTGTGACGAATAATTGATTTTCAAGGTATCGGAAAATATATTTCCTATTTTTTCACTTTCTTTTTTTTCAATTTCATTTTACAATTTTAATCCTTTGATACCCACCTGTTCTAAAAAAATGTTGATTTTATTAAACTCTTTTATTTAACATGAAGTGTTTCATGCTTCTAAATTAAAATTTTCTAATTGATTTTACATTTACCACCAGGTTGAACTACTTACATTTGTATATTCTGGATAACAATGCACCATTTTAATATTTTCAACACATAACAGTCATTCATGAAACTAAATTTTTATTCAGTACTAGTGGCGCCACTGGTAGTGAGTTTGAGAAAAAATAAATATAAAGATTTTAATGTCGAAAATAATTAAAATAAAAAAACAATTCTGTCTTTCATCAAACTTATAAATTATTAGCTTTTTTATTCAAATTAACTTAATTGGAAAATAAATTTAAATCTTTTATGAAACCTGCAAATATCGTCTGCATTGCATTGAATTGCGAATTGGCCTTTTTCACTTTTTCATACAAGAGATAACTATGTTTTATAACAAAAGATTGCTTTTTATCTTTCTAGTGCTCTTTCTTATCGTATTTCTATGGAAAATGTTAGGAAGCCCCAAAAGGAGCTGGGCAATAAAAAAATTGCCGCTAACAATGTGACAGTTTTTTTCCTTAGTATAGCAACTCTGTCTATTCATTCCTGTTTCAATGCATTTGCTGACTAGCATAAATGCTACCTTGTGAAATATATATTTCGGATAAAGTGCAGTTAAGGTTGGACAATGGAGAAAGTATTCCACTTAAGTATTTGGATACTTTTGGGAAAGGGATGAAATTAATTTTTTGTTCATGGAATTATTTATTCATTGACAAATATGGTTTTTTTTTGATGAATTTTACTTTTTTCTCTTTTTTCTATACTTTTCATGTAAGAATTAACTCTGCACCTTCTTTACATTTCATGTCAAAAGGGTACTGGAAAACACAAAAACATGAACTAAAAATTATCCACAAATTTTAATTTCAAAAATATTTTTGAAAAGTCAAATACGATAATGTTTGGTTTCAAAAAATTAATTTCATCACCTAAAAGAATCAGATACTAAAAATATGTATGATTTGCACAACACACTCTACTATGTAAAGTACAGTATTAACATCAAATATTTTATTTAGGAATTTCAATTTGCTATGAATTAATTATAAATGTGTTGGGATGTAATATGCTATAAACATTGTGTCCCGGAAAGGTAGCAGCTTAGTTTTAAAAGCTTAATTATTCACATTCCTAGAAACATTCAATAAAGTTTTGAATTATGTGCCTGCATCTGAATTTACTTCGTTTAAATTGTTTTTTTTTTCTCTTTCTATTTCCATTAAACGCAATATGGGCTATAAATATTCATCAATAAATAAAACTTCAGAGAGAAATTGATGTCGAAATTATATGCAAATGGAAAACGGCTAAACGAGCCATTACAGGATCTTGCATAAAAGACATAATGAAAAGAATGTAAAAATTTTTGTAAGGAAATAAAAGTTTTTATAATATATTATTTTATTCTTTATGGTAATCAAGTGAACATTAATCAGTATTAGAAAACACAAAATGGGACGCTGGGAAAATAAAGTCCATGAACAAAACACAGAACTAAATTAACCATATGCTATTTTTATTGAAAATTAAATAACAAATACATGCATAATGCATGTATATAATGTTTCGGGTTCGGTAAAGAAATTTTGAAGTGTTCAATAATGCAGAAAATATATTTGAATTATTATTAATTCAATCAAATGTAAATTATCTTGCATACTTAACCAGGAAGCTATTTCTTTTTATATATGGTTATGTTTATTACCGCATCAATTCAATTAAAGTTTATTTTATTTTTCGGCATACGATGAAAAGAATTCTCGAATATAGAAAGCTTTATTTATACGAAAATATAAATAAATAAATGTTACATTTATGTGGAAAAATATTTTCATATAAACTTTTAAAAATTATTTTTGATATTAGACATGGATATATTATCGCTTTACAACCGGATACTATTTGAGATTTCGTTGCCTTAAATTTGGCATCCACTGCATTAGCTTATTATTAATAATGACCATTAAAAAAATCCCATTACGTGTGATTCAAAGCATCACATGAAACCTAAATGCTAAAGTACATTTGTGCTTCTATTTCTAAATGTAAAAGCTTTATCCAATTAGTCTGACTACTTATTTATAAATGAGTACAAATTAGAACATGAAATTACCTGCTCTGACCGTTAACTTAGGTTAATTCAAACAGCGATTTGATTCCTTTTGCCAATAAAGGAAATCTAAAACGTTTTTGATTACAATTCCTAAATTGATTTGTTTGTTGATGTTAAACTCTTAGAAACTCGATTAAATTTACTTATTTCTATGATAGGTGCTTCTTTGATTACTTAATCTCTCTCACAGAATGAGAATTCTGTGCGGATCAAGGATTTCCTATTAAACTAATTGAAAATTCTGTTTAAAAAGCTACTTTGAGAAAGATTATCTGCACCTTTAGTTAATGATTCCACTACAATAAAATGAACTTTTGATCGTACTGATAGAAACCGCGATTCGTTTCTAAGAATTTAAATTTCTTTTTAATGTATTTGTATGGAAAATTTCTAATTCTAAACTTTACCTTTTGTTTAATTTTGGTGGGAATGTTTATTTCACTGCAGTAGTACAATTCGTTCTTTTATTCAATCTGTAATTTTTTATAACTAATTTGCATCTGGTTTGAGGAGATAAAATTTGTGTATTGTCATACTGTACAGGAAAAATATGTTTAGATATGAATGTGCTCTATATAAATTACAAATTTTATTTTCCCGAAAAATGGAATTTTCAGTTGAATGAGTAATTGCATTCAAAAAGAAAATTATCACTGCTTTCTTAAGATATAAACAATTTAAATATTTTATATTATTTACAATTTTTCTTATGTTTTACGTCTTTAATTACGATAAATTAAATTTTCTAATTAAATAGTGATATATTTTTTTCATTCTGTAGAGAAATATTATAAAAGGATTTATGTGAATGTATTTAATTAGATACCCTCTAATATGACCCGCTCGAACATGGGTGATTCGAACAAGCGTGTGCACAACGCGTGAAACACCCAATTTATTATCCACCGATAAACAAGCTATAGCAAGTTTTAATTTTTATCAATTCAATATACTAAGAAAGCTTTTTAGAAGCGATTTAATATTCCAAGTCCAAGAAAAAATTGCTGTTCATTTCGCGGTCCATATAAATAAGCATTGAAATAAAAGCTTTCATTTCCAGCAGAGTTAGTTATACTTCTAACCTCCCTTTATATCCCTTTAAGACTGGACGTATTGTTATAAGCAATGGATTGATAGACTGAACGCCGACTATAACTCAAAAATGGATGCTATCGACTATCTGATGAGGAAAATATATTTTCTGAGATTCTGGAAACAAGAGCAATTGTTCCTTCCAGCATTTACTGCTTACATTTTATCAGGAAGCAGAATCCAACACGCACGATCGAACGGGCTGGGGCTTAAAAGGATATGCAATATTTTTTCTTGATAGGGCTTTTAATATGCGCACTAAAGCACCTCTTTCAATGTTCAATAATTGTGCCATTCTCTAAATGTGACCAGGATTCAAAGGATGTTGCTAATATTTTGTCAAATGTATGTTTCCAGAGAGTTTTCACATTATACTTTCACAGTTTTCTTCTAGTTCTAGGAAAAGCATCTTTCCATCACTTAAAACTAGTGTATTTTCCAAGATAAACATTAAATAACTTTTAGATGTCTGTACCGCATCATCCTGTCGATTCCCACATTCACTTGTAGAGTTGTTGCTGGAATAATTTCATCAGAAATACTTTCACATTCAATCAAAGCTATCTTCATTTGATTAAACTTCAGAAAGCATACACTCTAATTTCGTTTTCATAATAAGGTTATACTTTCACATGCTTACAACACGATTCATTTCAAAGCGAATCTTACAAAGCCAGAATGAGGAACACAAGCGCATACGGCGTTTGACGCACCACACATCCAGGAATGACTGAAAAATGAAAGACACACGTTGCAAATTACATGTGAACGGAAAAATATGACTTTGAAATTGAATACAAAAGATTCAGCTCGTTCCTAATCAAAGGGAAAAAGAAAGGAATGCGAAATGTAGTTGCTGGGGTGTGGGACCCTCGCGAGCATGTTACAGGTTCATAAAATGTGTAGGAAATAAAATAACAGAAAATTTTATATTATTTTCATCTCATAAGAACCATTTTGTTCTTAACTATTAAAATTACTTTAAAATCCAGTGAATTTACAATTTCATTTAATTTTCATTGCTACAATTAACTAAATGTGTCATATTTACCTTGTTGTGAAATTTCTTAATATTTACTAAAAATAACATTAAATAATAACATTTTATCCAATAAATATTAAATAAGAATGTACAATACTTAGTTATAAAGAATTAACTGAAAAGTAGGATAAACTTAATACATTTGTGCTGGTGAACACTTAAAGAATAACTTTAAATAGCATCGATATTTCATGAAACCTTTTGAAAACCTTCTTACAAATATAAAGAAAATCTTGAACTTTGCTATTCTATGGTTCAAATATTCTTTTTAAGTTCGTATACATACAGACTCTTCCATCTTACTTGATTAAAAGTATGGAGAACTGTAATCACATAGCAGAAGGAAAGTATACATAACAATTCATATTTACATTCAGGACATCTCCGCTTTGTAACAAGAAGTTTTGTGTAATAGTTTGTGTGCTTATTTAGCATTGAAGCGTAGCATAATTTATAAAAGCTAATTGATTTCCTAGATATCTTGTGTACATGAATTATGACAGTGCTAATCATTCTCATGATCTTCAATCTTTCTTTCATCAATCATTTTATTATAGAGGGATTATTAACAAAAGACGCAGATTTTTTTTCGAAGCAACTCTTTAAGCAAAATTGGCGATTTGTTTTACAGAAAATCCTTGATCTGCACAGAATTGTCACATTGTCAACTGTCACTCATAATGATCTAAGAATCATTAATAATTTAAGAGACGACAGATTTCCTTCCTATTTCTTACAAGCAATAGTATAATACTCTTCTCATAATGCAGTTACTTTTTAAAAGCCCTTTCATATCAGCAGACTTAACTAGATAATCAACATTGTGTTAATAATGAATGAAATTGATTCTTATCTTCTCTACCGACATTCTTTAGAAATGTCTGACACTGGTTTAGGAACATAAGTCACGAAATTTCGGTTTTATGAGCTAGCTCAGACTAAATATTTCATTGCATTTGCCATGCTCTTTCGTCAATAACATATGTTATTCATGAAAGCGGTGTTAAATATATCCAAAAGCTTCATTTTGTTCTAGTTGTTTCCTATTCATTGTGATAAAATGTATTTTTTCTTATCCACGAATTACACTGATTACATGAGGATGCGTGTTGCTCTGGAATTTTTTAAAAAGGAAATTCATTGGCTGTGACTGAGATAATCCATAATGTTACATATTTTTTGAACAAATTTTGAAGTTGAAGCATTATAAATAATGGGAATGTTGCAATTCATTATTATAGTTTTCATGAAAAAAATTATTTGATAGATTTTTTTCAATCAGAATATGCCTTTTGTATGCATTTATTTTCGATAGTCCAACATGGAAGCATATTTGTAAAAAAAAAAACTATAATGTTAATTGATTGGTAAACTATATTAATTGCTTAGGTACATATTACATAATTTTAATATTCATATCATATTTCGAATGCGAATATATTTAAAAATGACCATTGGAAAGACAACTAGATTTCTAAAATCATTTTATGCATATATTTTCTTCACTGTTTTTAGAAAATTACCCTTATTTCTATTCAAAAGTTTTTCACAAATATAGATAAAATTTCTTAAAAATAATGAAACATTTCATTAATATTTGATACGCAATACTTAAAGGCAAACAATAAAGTTTATTTTATCTTGTCTGAAAGAAAGTGTATCGTTTGTTGCACACCGAGATCAATTTTGGTGAAAAATTATAACGACAGAAAGGATGGATTATTTTTAGAAGTTATTTCGCTTAAAGAAAGTAAATTAATTTGAGTTCCGATAGTTATTACCACAGTTTCCTTAACCAAAACTTAAAGCATTATTTATATATTTCTGAAAACAACTTCAAGTAATTATCTGCTATCTCCGTGTTATGTCACTACTTATATCTTTAGAGCAGGAAAAAGATTTTTTCTTACAATATCTTCTATTTTCTTATTTTATACACCTGACAAGTACAGCAATAGAAAACCAAGAATAAGAAAAGCTCACAAGTTTCACGAGCATCAGTGTTTCCGTTCAGGCCTGTTTTCATTCTTACCACCTAACTTCCTTCATCCAATTGTTAGTTTGTCCCCTGGACATCAAACTCATCATCAGTTCAAACTGTTGACCACATTTTAACAAAATGTCCTGATTTTAATACTTCTCGTTTAAACTTTTTTAAAACCACTATTTTAGACTTGAATGACTTGGTGGGTGAGACTCCTCACCCGAATTTATTCTCTTTCCTTCGGGATATTGGTTTCCTTTTTCGTATTTAATTCATTTGTTGCGAGTTTAATTGCATAATTTTTTAACTGAAATGTTTCTTTCTCGGTTTCGTTAAGAAATGTCACTGCTCGTGACGTTCCTACACTTTTTCACTAACCTTTTACATAAGATTTTAGACTTGAAGCATCTTTTAACATGGAAGAGAAATTTACGTAGGGCAATTTAAACTTTTGTTTGGCACAGCATAGCCGAAACCGGCTTTTGTACAATTAAACGAAAACTTCCATTCCATTCCATTCCATTCCATTCCCCTGGACATCACGAGTACAGAAAGAAGTTAAGATTGTTTCCAAGGAAGTTGGTTATTTAGTAATAATATAGTGGGTTAAACAGTGAATGAAGGGGAATTTTATACACAAATTTGTTTTGGCTTTTCTCGTTTCTTACAGAAGGCATTCACGAGGTATAGAGGAAACTGGAAAAATCAAGAACCGCGCTGGAACGGGTGAAGATATTTAATCATTTTTTCGCTATGTAGAATTGAGGGCTTATTTGTGGATTGACGGATAAAAGGATTTGTTATATGCTTACATCTTACTATGCAATTTTTCGGAATTCCTCCGAATAAAAAAAATTACTCAGAATTGCCATAATAATCGGTGCGAGATGCTTTGCAATGTTCTTTTTCTTTTAAAAGAACTTTAATTAATGCAACTTATCAGTGCAATAAGAATTTTAAACAATTGCAGAATGACTATAAGGCAATGTTGTACACCGGTTACTGATATAGATTATTTTTAGTAAATAATAAATTTATTTCTTTAAGAATAACAACACGTATTTAGTGTAATATGTTTTTAGGATAGTTTATTCAATTTTTGAATCGAATAAATTTTAATAAAATAACATACAAAGCAAATAAATTTAACCGAAAACAATGATATATTGCAAATTCTCCCTCTAATGAATTCTAATATATTATTGCTAAAATAACAGCTTTATAAACAAAATTACTTCTTCAAATAAACTCTTTATTTTTACCCGGGAGGACACGCGCTACGAAGAGTAACGCGAAGACACGCAAGGAGGTGTGCGACACCCTAATTCGTTATTTCGCTATTTAAGCAATGTTAGCGAATTTTTTATGCTATATCTGTTCCAAATGATTCATGCAAACTGTTCTAGCTATATAAAACAAACTTTTAGGCGAAACATTTCGTAAATACTACATTATATTATTCAGCGCATTGCTAACAGATGAGAAAGGCATATTTATTTATTTAACGAAAAGCACACTACAGAGAAAACTCCATTTACAGAGTTCTATAAACAGCAAACACACAAGAACAAAAGCCACAACGAGTAAATAAAAAAATGCGCTAGAAAATAAAAAGTTAAACACAGAGAATACACAAAGCTATAAAAATTTTGCAAACGCATATATAATTAAAAACGAAAGCACATAATCACAAAAATATTAAAACACACTGTGATTCTAAAAGTCGTTTTTTTAAATTAAAAGACCATTTCCAAAAAGCAAGAGTTAAAAATGCAAAACACGCAAGCACCGAACTCTCTAAAAACACACCAGGAGTTTAAAAATTTAAAGACGTAAATACCATAGACTAAGGATCGTATCGTAAGTCTATGGTAAATACACACTTGAGAAAAAAATAAATTACAACACGACGTCAGAAACAAAGTACATTTCTTGCATGCATGTTTCAACATTTTTTATAATATAGAATCCTCCATATAATTATCGTTATATAACTTGGATAGAAAAATACCTCTTCTAATTTTCTTAGGTACATTGGAAATAATTTTTTTTAGAAATCCAAATAAGAATTCTAATGGGCGTTATCTTTATATCCAATAAATTTAGGGCGTAATGCACTTTTATTTTTCAGAATAGTTTCTACAATTTTAATCTTTTCTTCTAATAGCTTTTGTGAAAGCGCATAAGGCATGTACCAGCTGATTACAGTTACATTACGTGCAAAATAATATAACTTTTGCATCAATCTCGTGACACTTTCACTTGCAGTATTATTCAGTTTATAAGTCTTGTACCTTCAAAAATCTCAATTTCAGAAATGTAGAATGTATTTGAATCCAATTGTTTTATCACCAAAACTTAAATAGAGAGACAACATCATTTTCCTGTCCCTAATACGATCACTCAATTGAACAAAGAAACCTGACGCGAGGACGCGCAAGGGGTGTTTTAAACCCCTTATCGTGAATTCCAATAAAAAAAAATAAAAGAATATTTCTTGAAACATGTTCTGACTGTTGAATGTGACCTTAAATGTAACTAGCATGGGATTTGACTCATTTCGACTAAAGGGAAGTCGGTATTTTTCACATTTTACGTGGCTTGGGGTATCGGGTACTCCCTTGCGTGTCCTCGTGGGTTTATAACTCTAAAATATTCTTACCTAAATAATAAAAGATAATAGCTACGTTTGAAAAAGTATTTCTCATCAGTCTGTGTACCAATAGATAATACTGGTAACTTCTAAATCAATTTCTAAAGAGGATAAATAATTAAGAACTAAACAAAAAAGTGTTGAAAGGATTTAAAAAATTTTAGTGATGACTAATGCTCAAAGATTTGTAGTTTCATGTACTTCATTCATTTACGATTTGACTGAACTTAAGCAAATCATACTGTATAACTATTAAATAGTTATTTACTATCGCTGTGTTTCTTAAATATTCCGACTCTTTCATAAAACAGTTTCCTCCGAATGAATTCGATCTCAGAAGAATGTGATGCTAAGCGATTTGTAGCGATTCTATGATAAATGGAGTGGAAGATCACTAAATGAGAAGGTCTAATGGAGTCATTTCACAGTCGAGAACGCTCGAAGTTTTCACATAACGAAAGTTTTGATGGAAAGAGAATTCAGTAGATGTTAAATTTAAAAACTAGAGCTGCAAAAAATATTTAAGATGAAAGATATCCTGATCAATAAATGTGAATGAAAGTGAGCGTCTAGGATTGGGTGTGTAGAATATGCATCGTTAAAATAAAGTGGAAGTAACATTTAGATATTAAAACTGATCTAGATAGGTGAATAGTAAAATAACATTTAATCACAGTAACAATTATATATTGAAATTGATCTGAACATTTTGAGTTAACTATAGTTGTATATTCCCAGATAGCATGTACACTTGAAGGAAGTTTGATTTTTCTTGATATTAGTTTGTCATGACAAACTTGATGTGGCAACTTTGCAGCAAACTTCTTGCAAAGTAACAAAGCATAATAGACCAACCCACTTGCAAAACAAGTTGATTGTGATGTTGTCATGACAACTTCACACTACGATTGTAAAACAAGTTTGCTGCAAAGAAAATAGAACACTTAAAGATAATCTTTGTCTCTGTTTTAAAAAGCATCTGATTTTTAAAAGCATCTCTTAGACCGTTCTTCTTTTTATTCACTCAATATATCAATGATAATTTTTTAAAAAACTAACTTTTTACAAAAAATTTTAAAAAATTGTCCATCTTTTCACTGAATATAGAACTCTCACTTTAAAGAAAACTATATCGCCTTTTTCTTAATGTTGAAATTTTAACGTTCATAAACATAACTAAATCTAAAAAAAAACAGTCAATGTTTGTTGAAAAATAACTTACATTTTTGTCCCATTTAAAAAGTAATTACTTTTGAACCCTAGTTTCATAATTTATTCTGCTAGCGAAACGTAGTTATTAGCGAAAAGCACTCTCACTTTGACTTCAAATCATATTCTAAACACAAAATTAAAAAAATTAATGAAATAAAAAAAGAGTTAAAAATGAATCGTATTCACGATCTATTAGCCCAATCTATCTTCTCCTCTCAGAGTCTATCTGGCCGAGTGGTTAGGACGACAGGTTTAGAAAGCGAGATGTCGGTGTTTCGAATCCGAGGTTGTCTTCGTACTCTGCTTCTGCTATAATTCGCAATGCGTTTGACGCGTGGTGAATAACTCGTTTGCGTTAACTTGTTTCAAGCTTGCACTCTTGCCGTGTCAAATTTGTTGCAAGCTTACAGATTTGCAGAGCAAGATTGCTGCTACTTTGCTACAGACTAAAATTGCTATCTGGATCAATGAATGCAACTCGAATTATGAAAATCAGGACAATTGTGCTAATTTAGGAGTGTTTACGCATGTGAAACAGAACTTGTTTCAATTATAATTTATTGCATTCTACTACTTACATGAATGCACTATCGGAAAAACAACTAGACTTCTAAAATAGATCACTAAAATTATTTTATGCATTTATTTGTTTTTAGAAATTTATATTTATTTCTGTTCAAATGTTTTGCTCAAATCTAGATAAACTTTCTCACAAATAATGAAGCATTTCGTTAATATTTAATACGAAATAATTAAAGGCAAAGAACAAACTTCATTGCAAATTATAAAAAAAATAAGACAATTGCTTTAACATCATGTTATATAGTGAATGCACAATCAATATTACAAAAACTTAAATTAATTGAGGTGTATACTAATACAAAATCGTTGTAGATTTAGGCATCCAATAAATGTTGATTAAAAGAAGGGGTCTATGTAAATATAAAGGTACGTGCAATTAAAATACTGTGTTTTCATGGCAGTAACGTGCAATTACATGAAAAAAATTTAGTTATTCTGTGTTTAAATATCTGGATTACGTTCCGTCGTACTAGTAAATAAATGGGACTTAAAAATTAAGAAAGCTAGGCAATTTTGTGATCAATTTTTAGGAGATTCATTTAGGTTTAAGATTATAAAAAATCTTTTTAAAATCAACAGAAATATTTTGAAAAGTAGATGAAATAAAATGTGCGCCTGTTGCAAAATTTCAAAATCATAGCAATGTATAAATACTGGCTTGAGTCATAAAAAATATCTTTTCCTCATTCAAAGTGCAAAATCATTAACAAATGATTTCAGGAAATAAATTTTGAAATTTCAAATCAGTTTTTTTTTCTGGAGTTCTAAATCATGGAATAAGTGTTAGTAATTATATTGTTATCTCATGATATTATTGTTTCATGATTAATATATTGTTACTTTTGGATTGAATTTTTTTTCGATTTATTTTCAGTAAAAACAAATTTTGGCAAATTTTTCTGGGGATTGTTTTATATTTATAAAATATTCTAATGTTAAATAAATAAATTTATCAACAAACTAAAACGTTATTCGAAATCTACTTATCAAGAGCCCAAAAATTTTTATGTCTTCAATCCATCAATGACTAAATCACAGCACCAAAATATTTTATTCAAAAAATCATAAAAGCAAGAAGGTCATTGCGACTTATGGAAGAATTTTGTTTATTATGTGACGCGAAAAAGTTAAGCCTAAAATGACGAATTTTAAGGAAGAAAATTTGCCGTCTCTCAGGCAATATCCTAGGATATCAAAATAAGACAGTCATCCAGATTGCATAGTTATGGGAAGATTGTGTATCATCCCGAGATGACACACAAGATTAGTCGCATTCGACGGATCATTAAGTCCCTCGCGTCTTTTGCAGGGAGAGGATTCAGTTGACTTAACGTAATGGGGATAAGAACAATTCTCAGTTACACATGGTCTATGGGGAGAGGGCTTTGGAATAAGATGCGTTGAGAAAAAGGATTTTTGCACTGCTACATGCGATGGGACTTTTCATTGAAATGAGTACTGTTTCACGTGCGTAAACATTCCTGAATTAGCACAGATTGTCCCGATTTTGAATTTTCTAACTGATTTTACATTTACCACCAGGTTGACTTTTTCGCATTTGTATTTTCTGGATAACAATTCACCATTTTAATATTTTCAATACTTAATAGTCATTCATCAAACTAAATTTTCAGTCAGTATCTGTGATGCCACAATGTAGTGAGTTTGAGAAAAATAAATCGGAAGATTAAACTGTCGAAAATAATTAAAATAAAAACAATTGTCTTTTATTACAGTTAAAAATTATTAGCTATTTTAATAATTAATTTACTTTCAATTAACTTAATATCAAGTCCCCGATGCAACCTGAAAATATCGTCTGGTGTTTACATTGCAATTGAGAATTGGCTTTTTTTACTTTTTTATAATAAGATAACTATGTTTATAACAAAAGATTGTCCTTTAACTTTCTGGTTCCATTTCTTATCGTATATCTAAGGAAAATGTTAGGAAACCCAAAAAGGAGCGCGGAAATAAAAAAATTGCTGATAACAATGTGACCGTTTATTCCTTGGTATAGCAACTCTGTCTATTCATTCTTGGTTCAATGCATTTGCTGACTAGCACAATTGCAATCATGTGACCCATTCTGGATTACACATGGAACTGTCTATGGGGCTTTGGAACAAGGTGCGTTGAAAAGGAGTACTTTTGCACTTCTAAATCCGATGGAGCTTTTTATTGAAATGAGTTCTGTTTTGCGTGCCTAAACATTCCTGAATTAGCAGACATTATCCTGATTTTGATAATTCGTTTCTTCCCATTAGCTTTTTTTGCTGCAACATTCAGAGACAGAAGCATAGGACAAGAATTTTGATGTGGATTAACGAACCAACCTACGAACCAATTTGGAAAACGCTTGATAGTATCTAAAATATTTGTTTCGACTTGAAATATTTCAAGAAAGTTGAGGAAAAATCGTTCAAAGAAAATAATTCAAAGGAAGTTAAGAAGCGTAGGTATGGATCAATAAAATTTGTGCTGCAAAATTTGAAATGAAATCTTTATGAAGATCTGCACTCGCAACTTTTTAAAATATTTTTCATTAAAATTCGGTGGTTAACTTTATATTTCGTTGTGGGCATTGCAATAAGCGAAAATTGATCCCATTATTGCAAATTTTGTAACTGCAGTGATGTTTATAAATAATTACAAATATAGTGAAATGTTCTTCGCGTTAAAGCAGAATGCAAGTTAGAAATTACTGTATTTTAGAAAATATCGTTGTAATATTTAATGAAAAATAAAATTTGTTACATTACAGTCTGTGGGTATGATTCTATTTTTAACACATTTTTTCAGCTTAGTTATTGTAGTTAACCTTGATTTCGTGCTTTTCTCTGGTTTCCTAAAATGAATTATTTAATGATATTTTTAATTTATAAGATTTTTAAAAAAATTTACAATATTTTTAATCTGTTATTTAGTAAAGCAATTTAGAAACTTTACAAACAGTATAACAATCCCTTAACGTGTCTAGAATTTAATTTTCAATTTTCTGTACAGCAAATGCAGGCGAAGGAATTTTATTGTTAATGTGTCCTTTTATAAGAAAACAATGACCACTCTTTCTTATAATTAGATTATGATAATCTATGTAATGGTTTATTCTGAAATGAAATTTAGGAATCATAATAAAAATTTCGTCTTTTTTGAAAAGGCTTAATGGAACTTTATTCATTATAACCTTGAATGATCAAAACACGTTAGCGTCCAGCGTCCTATATATGGACAGTTGCATTTAACTTCTGTGGTTAAAACTGAATGCATTCCATTGTTTCTTTTTTTTATTTGTCTATAAAGTCAATAGATATTGCGTAAAATTTATAAAGAATTGTCAACTGGCACATACCATTACTTAGATGGAATTTGATGACAAAGTGTCGTCATTTTCAATTTTTAATATTTTTTTCTTTGATTTGTTTTTTCTTGTTAATCCAAAAAATTAGAAAGTAATTAATATTTTTGGATATTTTAGAAATCTTAAAATATTCAAGTAAAAAACTTTTTAAAGATGATTTTTCAACGATTTTTTTCAAAAATAAGAGTAAAAAAACCCATTTTTCCCTCCGAATTTAATTTTAATTCACAGTTAACTTAATCTTAGTTTTTTAAAAAAATAATTCAATAGAAATTTACTGAAATCAAGGCTTTAAATTAACTTCGGCGTTAAAGGGTTATGAAAACTCTTCATAATAAAGAATAAAATGAAGTAGCATTACATACATTTTTAGCTTTATCAGTTACTCAGAGGACAAATTCAGATTAAAACGAAAATTATCCTTTAATACTCACGGAATCCGGACCAAACACAGCTGCAAAGCAAAAAATGAAAACAAAATTAAAAAAAATCTAACAAACTTTGCTTCCCCTCTCTTTTGAGATGAGACAAAAGAGAAATACATGTAGGAAGAAAAGGAGTGCTAATGGTTGATTTTCGTGTGAAGGATCTCTGAAACAAAAGGTGCATTTTCTTAATTTTCGAGCAGTGAGAAGAGATGACAAGAAAATGTATTGTCGGCATCTCCCTGACCCTTGGGGAAATGAGCTTATTGCTTTTGTTCTCATGCTTCAATATACTGCTGGAAAGATGAAGAAATAAATTGTAAGAAAATAAAATTTGATGAAGGAATGTACTACCGTCATATGTGAAGGATCTTTTTCCATCGGTGGTGATTGATTGAAAATTGTTAAAATATTAGCCTTTTGCTTAGTGTTCGTACACATTTAAGTGAGATTAATCTTTGAATTATCTTATCTAGTAAAACAGAAATGCATTTCACAACTTTATTTAAAACATGAAACAGTAAAAATATTGCTTATTGTGGATCATTACTAAAAATTTAAGCACCTAATAACGAAATCTACTTATTTTATGGAAGAGAAATAATATCTTCAATGAAAACAAAAAAGGTGAAGGTAGAATAGTAATAAAATATTTGAAATATTCTCAAATAAAAAGTTCCATTTCTTTTCATTCGTCAATAATCATCATGGTTAAATATTTAGAATATAGCTTATGAAAATTCATTTTTCTTCCCTTAAAAGACTCTTATTTTACATTAAATATCCGATCAGGCAAAGATAATTAATGTTGCTTTGCTCAAATTATGTTTATATTGCAACGTAAAATCGACCTAGAGCAGAAAATAATTCTGATTTCATTTTTTTGCATATTTTACCATCAAGGTAATGAATATGAACTAGAAAATTGGCTTCTTTCATAATAGTAATTTAAATTTTAATATTGAATGTATAAAAGTTTATTCTGTAATAGTTTTTTTAAATTAATGAGGACTAATTACAAAGCTTATTTTTTAGAATTATCAAAAATATGCACGGATTTCGAAAGGGAAATTATTATAGAATAATCTAATAATTGTTTTAAAAGGATCTACAACTCGAATTATTATTAAGAATTTAAGAATAAATATGAATTTATATTAAATGGATTTTTTTTGCGTTCACGATTCCGTAGTTCAATTCATTTTGTTAAGCATAGAGTTGAGTAGATTTAGAACACCGAAAAGCTTTCGTTATAGTTTGTCTTAAGCATTTTTTAAGAAGAGCTATTTTAATTATTTCTGCAGAAACATGGATTTAGAAAGTCAAGTGACATGGTATATGTAGTTTATGAAATAATTGATCGAAGCTTTATCAAGATCCACACTTCAGATTTTTTGTACAATCTAAAGATTCATTTATATAACTTAATTGTAAAAAAATAATTGTATGCATGCCTAACTTGCCAGACTATCTACCAGACTTAACTTCATTATTTGAGCTGACGCTTTGTAGTAATATTGTACAGATTTAACCTTCAAAGTATCATAATACGAACATCCAATTGGGTTTCACTGTAACGTCAAAGAAAATACAAGACAATGCATTCCTTGAGAAGGTTTCAGAAAGTCGGTCTACTATAGATGTTGTGGTGCTTCTGTCTCTTTGAACAATATATATCTTTTTCTCTCTTAAAACAATATATATGTATTTTCGCAAAGAAAGCACAAGACAGACAACACAAATAAAAAATATAGTGCAGTAAGTCGCACTCGGAATCCAGAGATATTTCAAGACAACGATCTCAAACAGGCCACAGATTTCACTCTCTCTCTCTCTCTCGAGGTCGACGCCGAAACTGACTTGTTTACAAAAAGCAACCCTGCGTTAGAAAGAATGGCGCCAAGCGTTCTCCTAACCATCGCCAACGGTAACCAAACATTGTAGAAGTCAAATAGAAAGATGCATCTGCAACCACTCTGACAACTACATAAATATTTTTATGCTGAAGTCCATGCTCATTTGAACTTATTTTCTTTCTGAAGACGCCTATTCCAAATGTAAATAATATAAAATGGAGATCATAAAATTACTTTAGTTAAAACTAGGAAAGGTAGGTAATTTCCCGCTACATGAAAATCAGATTACGTTCAACATGGATTTGAAACCCGATCACTGTTTTCATTCAACTGGTGACTTCAATTCGTTATTTGGCGATTTTTTTAAAAAAAATTCGCCTTAGAAGTATGAATTTTAATTTTCTTAAAAATCATCACGATGTCCGAAGCTAATATAAAAAATCCGTGAACTACCAGCACTTCTGAGATGATTATTAATACTGTCCTTATTTCAATTTTAAGTAGCGAAATGTATTCCAAAAGGTTGTAAAGTTAATGAAATGTCTTCTAGGATTTTTGAACATATTTACAAATTATACCTACTATGATACATTTTTAAACTCATAATTCAGTCATACTGAATTAATATGGAGGAAAAAACCATTAATGCCTGTGAAATTTCCATGAATTTTTTAGAGCTGCATGTTTTCTTAATTACGAGGTCTCTAATAAAACATATGTATTAATTACAGTTTAGCATATATGCATGAATAAATCAATTTTATTTTTTTAAAATACAGTAATTTTAACCCTTTTTCTGTGACGTTTCGATGTATACGAAGAAGTTCAAGGAAAAAGCTGTTTGCAGAATACAAGAAAGTGATAAAGCAAGTCCCTTAGAAATACATATAAAAAAGCGTATAACACATAAATAATAAAAATTCTGATATATATTTTTACATACTGAATACATTGAACTAACTGAAAAATATAAAAATTCTGTAATTACTAATGAGGATATTCAAACGTAGTTTCAGACTGTAAATAATGCATTTACGGAAATCCCATTTGAAGCAAACTACTATTTACAACATATACTCAAATAATTTTGTCAAATAATTAAATAATTTTAATATAAAAATAATTTTGAGCCTCATTTTAAGAAATTATTCTTATCATGTTTCAAATACAATCTGTCATAAGAGCAAATAATTATGTTTGAAAC
>BGPR01031019.1:0-18300 GCA_013235015.1 Araneus ventricosus
TCATTTGCTTCGTTCCGTTACGTATGAGGACATCTTATTATAGAGACTGATAATCAAAGGCTCTACTATACTTTATTTTAATAACAAAATTCATTTTCCAATATATATGTTACCAGCAAAGTTTGAAATCAAGCATTCTATAGAATGCCTAAGGCATTCTCAATGCCTAAAACTAGCCGGCATTGTATGAACCGACTTATATTTTACACATTTCCTAGGCATTCACAGAATGTAAACCATGAAATGAAAATAAATCGCCGATTTGATTATATAAGAAATAAAGTTAAATTCAAATAAATTATTTGCTTCCTTGATGTAATATTAGATTCACAATGTAATTTTTGTTTTCTTTAATAAGAAAGGCATAAACTTTTGATGTAAACTTTTCATTTTGCTTTACAGATTTTGAATAAAAGATTTTTAATGGTACTCTTTTACTATTTCTTCTAAATGACATTTGTATTTTTTTGAGGAATGCACGCACATAGCACTAAAATAAGCAAGCCCCGCCAGTATTAGACTTTTTTTCATGCTTTGCCCTAAATAGCATTTGTCATTCTATAGAATACTAGGTATTATATACAATGCCCTAGGAAAATATCTCAAAAAAAATCTCATGTTCATGCTTTTAGCACAAAACGCGGCATTCTAATACCCATTATTTTCAAGATTCTATGGGATAGCATTTCAATACGATGCCGATGACATATCGATGCCTGGGAAAATTAATATCAAAATCTCATATTTCATGCTTTTGCGCAAAGGCAGCCCGGCGTTCTGTCTGATGCCTGGGTGTTCTATGGGATGCCGGCGACAGCGTGCCGGTAACATCTGAAATGCCCTGGAAGAATTATCCTAACAAATCCTCATGTTTCATGCTTTTGCCTAAAGGCAGCCGGCATTCTATGCTGATGCCTAAATTATTTCTGGGATGGCGGCGTTTCATACGTTGCTTGTTAACGCTCAACGCCCGCAGTGCCTGGGAAAGAGCATCCTGTCAAATCTCATGTTTCCGCCTTTTGCCTAAAACCCGGCGTTCTATGGGGTCCTAAGTGTTCTATGGGATGCTTGGCATTTCATGCATTGCCGATCAACGCCGATGCCTGGGAAGAAATTATCTAATGATCTCATGTTCATGCTTTTGCACAAAACGCCCGACGTTCTATATAGGATGCTAAGTGTTCTATGGAATGGCCGGCATTTTCATACATTGCCGGTGGCACATATGCAATGCCTGGGAAAAGAAACCCTCTGTAAATCTCATATTTCCTTACTTTGCTTGCAAAACGCCAGCATTCTATACAATGCCTGGGTAATTCTAGAATGCCAGCATTTCCTGTACGGTAACATATAAACAAATCTTGGCGCTATCTAATATCCTAGAAAAGAATCTCCTTGTCATTACAGATATAAGCACAGTGATCTGGCCCCAAATCTCGTCACTGACTGGGCCCCGTCACTCAATAGCTTCGTTAGGGGCTGACCAGTGTCCACACTTCCGCCAGAGTCCTTTTGCAATAAGTCATTAAATCACATTATTCTCCCCGCCAACAGATGAGTCGTCTCCGTGAGTCACGGGTCGGATTCATTGCTAGGTAATGGGTCACCTGCGATTTACAGGATTAGTGCGATGAATATTTATGCAGCTTCTTGGGTATGATTTATACGGAGGGCCGCCCTCTGGATAACGCTGAGTTAGATGGCGGAAGATGGATTCGGTTTATTTTATTTGGGGGACTCTTGTTGTATTGCCCAATTTAAGGTTTTACGGCACGTTTCGGAAGCCATGATTCTCTCTGTCTGCTTCTTTTTTTTTTCCCCGGTAAGAATAGCTTTTACTTTCTCGTCTACAGAAGTATACAAGAGAAATGTGTAATCGTCAGAAAAATTAAAAAGATTTCAAACGATAAAAAGAATTTTGATATATAATTTTCTATACAAAGTAAGTTTACATAAAAAAATATTAGGTATGAAAGTTTTTTGTCCAAAATGCAACGTCAGGCATAATAACTAATAATAAATAAAACTGTAAGAAATATGTTTCCTTGGAATTCAAATATGTAACTAAAATTTAAAAAAAATGTCCCGTTTGAGGAAAAAAATAAATGCTTAGAATACTTCGCCATAGATGGGAAATGGTCCTACGGATCAGTGGGTCTATTAGAATTAAACGGTGCCAGAACGCTCTGCCTGGGTGAAATCGCATTGTTTCCAAGGAGGTTTTACAATTTTACTTTCTCGTCTACCATTTACAAAGAAAGTATTGTAATCGTCAAAAAAAATTCAGGTTTTTGAGGAATCTCCACGTTTAGACCTCCTGAGTCAGCCTGAATTTGGAATCATGTCTGTCTGTCTGTGAACTTTGACTTTAACTCGAAAACTATTAGAGCTACGGGGATGGAAATTTGGTATGTAGTCTTCAAATATAATTTGTAGAGTTTCTATCAATTTTGGGACAAAATCCGTCAAGGAAGTCTAATAAATATGGCCGCGGTCATATGAACGCACAATAACTCAAAGCTTGAATAGCTAGATGGGATAAGAATTTGGTACACAATTTTATCGTCATGAATAATAAGTCCGTATAAAATTTCGGGCCAAATCCGTAGAATAGGTTGACTGTCCTGTCAGGTCTGTATAAGCGCATCTCCAACGAAATTCCCTTTATCTCCACGCGTAAATGTTGAACACAATCTTCTGTGCACGATATTTGTGAAGCTCCTGCTTGGCGCTTTTTTTTATCCGATTCTCCATGCGCATGCGTTCTTGTGGCATCGGTGCACGGAAAGGATTGTCCTTGAGCCAAAAGAGTAGAAATCCGGTATTCATTCAGTAGGGGCATCTCTTCGAATTTGATTTTTTACTAAATAAATTCTGATAGTCATTGGATCCTGAGTTTACAGCTAGGTTTCGAATTTTTTAGACACGCGCGGAGTGGAGGAGAAACGGCACCTTTGAAGTATACGAGAAAGTTGGAATAGATACTCCCGCTGGATTTTCCCGAAGTAAAGATAAACTTTAGAAAAGAAATATCAGCGGAGTGTTTCCCTAAACTTTTCTCATCTCACTTCCCCAAAGGGGTGCCGTTTCTCCTCCACCCGCGTGTCTAAAATTCAGACCTATTAGTCATGGAAAGTCACTTCCAGCAATACCAGAGTCTTATAGATTTGGGAAGAGGTTTCTAAGGTAGGCATGGGTGGCCTCGCGACTCTCGTGGCACACTTGACTGGCGACAAACAGCGACCATTTTTTTGGCGACAGCGTGGTGGCGACTTGGCGACAAATTTGGCGATATGACGACAAATGGATTCTCTCGAAAATGCAATCCTTTTCTCGTCAATATTTCTATTAGGGGCCGAGATCTAGGATTTTCTGCGAAAATTCTATGTGACGTCACGGCTAATGAGGAAATATATAAGACCGCGTTTGGACGACAGCATGAATCTTTGATCGACTGGTTACTTCTCTTTGAAGTGCGAACGTCTTCGGAGTTCTAATATCCACTTTGTGAACTAATCAACTGGTGAGCAGGCTGCTATTATCTTTATAGTTATTTGTGACTACTTGTATTTAGATATCAGAGGTGCTGAACTGTCATTACCGTGAATTATTTATTATTTGCTTTGAGTAATCTGAGCAAGGACTATTGTTCCCTGTACCTGTGTTGCATTTTTCCCTGCGTGTTGTAAATAAACCTTCATTCTCTCCATTATCCTGCGTGTTGGACTGTTGCTACCATACACACAGAGACCTTTTGCAACACTGGTACCAGAAGCGGGATAGTGTGTATGGTGAATACGAGATCTCAGACAGATGGCTGACAACGCTGAATCTACTTGCTCTCTTAGCCGAGATGAAGAAATCTATGGAAGGGACAGGAAGAAATGAAGGAAGAGAAGGAAAGGACAAAGAAGACATGAGAAAAGGACAAGAAGAAATGAGAAAAAGAAAAGGACAAGAAGAAATGAGAAAAGGACAAGAAAGAAATGAAAAGGACAGAAAATGAGAAAAGAACAAGAAGAAATGAAGAATGAATCCAATCACACGTCGAAAGTAAAGTCGGAGAAATTAAAGATCATGTCAACAATTTATAGAAAATAGAAGAAGATATCCAAAGCGTGAAAAGAGAGGTGGAGAGGTAAGAGGCGAGTTGAAAAGGAAGATCGAGGAAGTGGAAGACAAAGTACAAGGAAAGATAGAAGTCAAAGAAAAAAGGTTAGAATGAAGATCGGCGACAGAAGAGGCTTAGTGAACTCGAGGACAGACCAATCAATTTCAGCAAATCCAGACCTCACGTATTCCAGACAACGGTCAAATCCCACAAACATTCGACGGACAGACGTGGACTGTTTTCAAAACTCAGTTGGTGTGAGCTCTGCGAACGGATGGAATAATCGTGTGAAAGCCAGTCAACTTGTGGCCTCTCTCCGAGGATCAGCGGCGGAAGTTCTTCAGGGAATACCTTCTGATAAACTGGCGGACCTTATGACCATCGAGAACGCTCAGCCGATTGGAGACAGTCACGCTACCCGGATTTATAGGGACTGGGTGAAGACGAGACGGCAGAAGCCAGGGAGAAAGCAACTAGGTGTTAGCCGCCGATGTGGAGCGACTAATGAGCTGGCCTACGCCGAGTGCCCTCAGGATGTCGAGAGACAGCCCTAGCAGCCCAATGCTTTGTCGACTATCAGAGATGAGGGATACTCAGCACGCAACAAGTTGATGGATGCCAGACTTGAAATCAGCCCTTGGCATATAGCATGAAGTATAGTGCGAAAACCGTCTCAAAACATCGAAATGTAAGATCGATAGAATTGAAAGTGGTACCAGGAAGGAAAAAGATGAAAAATTCGACTGTTTATTGAAAACTTTGGAAAATTATTAAACAGTCATGTTGCTGGGAAGGAACACTCCTCGACGAAATCCGAACGTGACTTGCTGGGAGATGTAACAAAAGGGTCGCATTACAGAGGGAACAGACAATTTCTTAATGGAAAACTAATGTATGGCCGTCTTACGGGGCGAAGGCTGCCTTTTCTCAATAAACCCCTGAAGGAAGGACTGAAAGTTTTCGCACTTGCCAGGAGGAAGAAATGGACTCTACTTGGAAGGGGATCCATTTAGAAGGTATCCTTGTTTTCATGTTAGTGGACACCGGCGCCAATGTCACTCCTCGTAAGGTAGACTTGGCCCAGAAATTGAAAGAATTTTATTTACACAGCTCTAACATTTCTTTAAAGACCGCTACTGGGGAAAGGCGGAGATACACGGAAGCTGGATGCAGCAATTGAATGCGGATCTAGAAAATTCAACACAAAATCTACATTAGCTGACATCACCGATCCCTGTATTCTCGGCCTGGATTTTTTGCTGCAAAATTTAACTTCATGGTGAGACCTGGGAAAGGGCAAGAGATTCGGACAGGAGGAAGAAATTCCCTTTGTTTTCAGCCAGTGCAGAGGATTCAGTTATGCTCTGTGGTAGTAAAAGCTATTATACCAGCAAGATCGGAATGTCTTATCCAGGAGTCCCAAACTTCTGGAAGCCAGGTACTACGTAACAGACACCCTAGCCAAGTTTCCCAGAAGAGATTGTCCTTATGGCCACACTCATTGATTTAAAAAAAGAAGCCATCCCGTTCGAGTTCTGAATTTGGACCATAAACCCAAGACCATCGACAAGGGCTGTTATTGCATTAGCCAGACCAGTGGTGGATATCGTTGCTCGTCTCAGAATTTTCCGAATCATACGCCTCCCGTCAATCTTGGAAGTCTTTAGAAGGGCTTGTGAAGACAACGAACAGCAGTGAAGGAATTGCTACAAGAATTTGAAGGGCAACACAAAGTGACTCTGATGTCGGCCGCTTTGCAATATGACTCAGCATAAATTAATACAATTAATCATCCACCAATCAAGCAATATCAAGACGTTTGCCTCTCTTGCGAAAGAAGAGAAGCGGAGCGTTTAGTTAAAGATGGTGGATAACGGAATAATAGAAAATCGTCAGGACCTTGAAGCTACATGCATTGTACTTGTTAAGAAGAAAGATGGGTCGACACGTTTCATGTTGACTACAGGAAGTTAAACGAGATCACAATAAAAAGGATGGTTATCCTCTACGGATAGACGACACCTGGATGCTTTGGGCAAGGCCAATGGTTTCGACATTAGACTTGAAAAGTGGATGCTGGCAGTCGAGATCAACCTGAAGATAAGAAAGACAGCCTTCTGCGGACAGGACTCAGCAGAGATTTAGGTAATGCCTTTCGGACTTTGCCAACGCCCTGCCACATTCAATGACAATTCATGGATCAAATCTAGATTATCTGACAGTAATAACCTATCAGTGATGAACATTTCAAAGTTTTATCTTAATAATATTTCGTAAAGTATTCCAGAGACTGCAAAAGCTAATCTCAAGCTTCAAGTCAAGAAATGCAGATTCTTCCGAAAGGAAGTTTCTTATCTTGAGCATAATTTCCAGCGGACGAATTTAAAACCGACGAGAAAAGACTAAAGGCGGTAGTTGGTAGCTCGTCCAGAGACAGTACGATGTCCGAAGTTTCCTTGGACTTTGCACCTATTACCGTCGTTTTGTGAGTTTCTCTGCAATAGCAAGACCCCATAAACTAACTGAAGCTAGATGAAAAGCTTTAATTGGACTTTGAAGAGATGCGAAATCTTTCAATAGTCTAAAACAGGCTTTGATAACGTCCCCTGTCTTGAAGCCTATCCCCGGACTGACAAAGAATTTGTGGATACGGATGCTAGTAATGGGGAATAGGAGCCGTGCTCTCTCAGAAGATTGGAAACGAAGAGTGTGGCCTTACTTCAGCAAGAGCCGTGTAAGAAAGAAAGTATTGATATGCGCGTAAAGAATTACTAGCCATCGTGAAATCTATAGAGCATTTCCATCACTACCTCATGGACATGAAATTCTATTCTCCGGACTGATCATGCATCCTTAAGTGGCTTTTGAATTTTAAAGGGGAACCTGAGAGAATTGAATGCTCCGCTGGATCCAAAGACTGCAAGAATATGACTTCGAAATCCAGCATCATAGGGGGCCTCTCACGGGAAATGCAGTGCGCTCTCTCAAAGACCCTGTAAAGAGAGTTGCAAACATTGCGAATGCAGAGAAGAAAAGTTCGGAGATGAAACGGACATTTCCGTGAAAGTTTTAACAACTGAGGTGCCCTGTGGTCTCAGGAGTGAGGTTCAAAGGCACAGCTAGAAGATCCTATATTAGGCCAATTCTGGAGGAAATTAAATTTCGGAAGATCGACCATCTTGGCAAGAAATCGCTCCGGAAAGCCCCTGCAACAAAACGATATTGGGCTCTTTGGGACTCCTTACACCTTAAGGATGGTGTTTTTTTATATCATCGTAAGTGGGAGAGTGACGATGGAAGTTCTTGTCGCTGGCAACTAATTCTCCCGAAAAGTAAGAATTCAAGTTCTGCGAGAGACAAACAGCGCAAAATTAGGCCATTTGGAGTTATGAAAACTTTAGGCAAACCCGAGAGCGATTCTGGGATAGACTTCGCCGACGTCGAAAAAGTAGTTGCCAGAGATGCCACGCTTTACGGAGCCGAAAAGGACCAAGCAAAAGAACTAAAAGGCCGTTGCAGCGCTATAATGTGGGCACCCTTCGAAAGAATGGCTTTGGATATTTTTTAGGACCTCTTCATAGCAACGACAAGGGCAATCGGTATGTACTGGTATTGATGGACTATTTTTTACCAAATGGCCAGAGCCGTCCCCACAGATCAGGAAGCCTCGACGAAGAACGAAGAACTTGTTCGAGCATGGATTTCGCGGTATGGCGTACCTATGATATTATTCGGATCAAGGTACAAATTTTATTCCGCTCTCTTTACTGAGCTCTGCAAACTTTAGGAATTCTGAAGACTCGAACGACGGCGTGCATCTGAGTCCGATGGCGCCCAGTCGAGAGGTTTAATCGAACGTTTTTAAACCATCTATCTTTATTTATTGTATCAGAAGAATCAGACGGCTAGGATACACATTTACCACTCTTTCTCTTGGCCTATAGGAGCGCAGACCATGAGAGCGACCGGATACTTAGCAGATTATGCTTTTGAGATTCGAAGACACTGCGGTGCCAATAGCTTGATATCTATTTGGACGACCAAGTGATACACCTTCCTCATGAATGAATACCTGAATAATAATTTAGAGGCACGTTTGGAGAGAAAAGCGTACATGCGTTTGCCAGAAGGCAGGTGGGTGTGATGAACGAATGAAGACTCAGCTACGATTCCGGAGCAACCATGCATCATTTAGGAGGAGATAGTCTGGATGCTTATGGCCCGAAGCGACGGAGAGGGTCTGAGCTGAAATTACAGCGGAGACTGGGAAGGACGTATATACATCGTCAGAGAGGCAGACGATGTCTACAGGTTCAAGGGGATACCTAACGCCAAGCCAAAAGTAATTCATCAGTAACTTCCCCTGCAGGCTGCAATCACAGTTCGGTGTAATGAGACTGCCAGGACGTCAGTCTTTGAAGAAGAGGAGCAGTCGTACAGTCTTGGAAAGTCACTTCCCAGCAATACAGGTCTTATGTGGTTGGAAGAGGGTTTCTAAAGGTGAAGCATGGAGTGACCTCAGCGATATATTGCTTTTATGATGGCGACAAACTTGGCGACCATTTTTGGCGGCACCCAGCGACAAATTTGGCGACTTGTGACAAATTTGGCGACTGTAACGACAAATGGATTATTCTCGAAAATGCAATCCTTTTCTCGATATTTCTATTGAAATTTGAATCTGGGATTTTCAGCGAAGATTCTATGTGACGTCAAAGCTAACGGGAGGAGTATGCTGGACCGCGTTTGGACGACAGCATGGTCTTTGATCGACTGGTTACTTCTCTTTGAAGTGCGAACGTCTTGAGTTCTATCCATGGCCATAGACTAATCAACTGGTGAGCTGAGCTGCTGTGTCTTCTAGTTATTTGCTGACTATTTGTGCTGTTAGATATCAGGTACTGGAACTGTCATTGCAAATGAATTGTTGTCTATTTACTTTAGTATCTGAGCAAGGACTATGTTCCCTGCTGTGTTACGTGTTTCTGCGTATTTGTAAATAAACCTTCATTCTCATCCATTATCCTGCATTGGACTGTATACCATACACAGAGAGACACTTTACAGCACTACTGTTATCCAGATCAATGACTATCAGAAGGTTTTCAATACAGAATTGAAAAATCATCACAGGCAAAAGAATTCAAGAGATGCGTACCGATTCAAACGCATCTATCGCACACCGCCGTTTCACTCTGCCGTCTCAAGACAAACTGACGTAATCGCTCCTTTCGTGAGCACAGACGATTCTTCCGTACGCATGCTCGATGGAGACAACTGGATTGGTTTCAATGTGGTAAATTATGGACCGACAGACAGTCAACTTTGACGGATTTGGCCCAACATTTTTTATATGGACCTACATTCATGACGATAAAACTGTGGCACCAAGTTTTATCCATCTAGCTGTCCAAGTTTTTTTTGAGTTATAGTATTCGCATGACTTCGGACATACAGACAGACTTCCGTTGACGGATTTTGTCCAAAATTTGATAGATACCTACAAATTGTATGTTTAAGACCACACATATAAATTTGTCTCCATGCTCTCATAATTTTCAGTAATCGTGTTCACAGACAGACAGACACACAGACATAATTCCAAAATTGTGTTTTTCGGACTCGGGGAGGTCTAAAACGTGGAGATCAGTCAAAATCTCGAGTTCGAATTTTTTGACGATTACAATACTTTCTCTTTGTATACTTCGCATACGAGAAAGTAAAAATTCACTTGAGATCTCAGCAGTAAATGCCTGATTTCATAATTTGCAGATTGCCAGAACGTTTATTTCAGATTACCAAAATTTTTTTTAGTTGAAATCCAGACACACCGCCCGGGTATTGTTGGGAGCCGTTCAAATAAAAGACATACGAAAGATACACTTTCTATATTGAAAGTTATCCAGTGGCGATTCTGGGGGGCCTATCGGGCTAAAGCCCCCCCCCCCCAGAGAGAAGCCAGAATTCTCGATTTTATTTAAAATCACTATAACTGTTTGTTTTTAATTTAATTTTTATTAAGTTTTTAATTAAAAAAAATAATAAAAACGTGACAACATTGCTTTCTGGCTCGACAGGCTCAAAACTTTTCCTACTTTTCTAGTCATTCCACTTGTAGCGTTGACGCGGTCGAAGACATTTTTTATTAGTTATTTCATTGTATTTTTTTTTAATTATCGAAAGTATTGTAGTGTTCTTCATGATTCTTATCGTCAGGTGAGTCAAGTCTGTAAAGTTAAAGCGTTTTGGTTGACATAAGTCATGAGGTCTGACATTCGTCACGACGATACAAAATTTTTTATGACCTCAGTTTCGCCCCCCCCCCGACACAAATCCTGGATTCGTCACTAGTCCTTTTGAATACGTGCTCTTTGGAGACGCGATTGCCTGAATTAATTTATCTTTGAAACTGAGCTTCATATTGTTACGAATCTGTAATTCCGCTTCTCTGCCATGTTAATCCTGTGGTAAGATACAGAGTTTTACAGACATTCATATCGGACGCCAAACAAATGACCGCCAACTTTGGCGACAAAATGAAAGTTTTAGAAAATGCAGGAATTATGGCCCTATCTCCATTAGGAATCAAGATATGGAAATATTTCTAGAGAATTCCATGCGACAACACGTCTTGTTGGAAAAGCTACAAATAAGGAGGTGCTGAAACGAGGGAATGTCTTTGGATCTCTATGGCGACCTCCCCCCCAAGACCGAAATCCTGGATTCGCCACTGAAGTTATTTTAATGCAGGGTGTACACAAATGAAGTGACTCATTTCCAAATTTATTTTTTTAAAAACTAAAAATATTGGAACTACGTTTTTTTAAAAAAAAATGAGAGCGCATCTTAGAAAGTTTTTTCAGGTAGGTAAGATGCCATTCCGGTGGCTTAGGGAGTCGTAAATTACTGGAAATCAAAAATTTGTTTAGAGCCATTATCTGAGAAAATATTAAAACTGGAAGAAAAATAAAAGCATTTATTTGTAGGGAATTTTACTCTCTTTAATTTGTTAATTCACATGTAGTATGAAAACTGAAGAGGTTTCGTGATATTCAAGAAAAATTAAAAAAAGAAACCAGAAAACACACAAAGGCTTCTGCCGATCGGTAGCCAATGCGTATGGAATTTTCTCGCTGTAAAAAATTTAAAACGGCGTAACGCCACGTTACCTATCTGGAAAAAAAACTTTTTGAGATGCGCTCTTATTTTTAAAAAAACTGTAGTTCCAACATTTGTAGTTTTTTTTATTGATTTTTGAAATGAGTCACTTCATTTGTGTTCACCCTGTATAAATAAAAGTCATTGTGGGTGGGTATGTATGTATGTAAGTGGGTATGTTCCAAATCTCCTCCTAAACCACTGGACCGATTTCAACCAAATTTTGCACACTTATTATTTAAGACAAGAGGAAGATTATTATCAACTTTTTGAAGTCCAAAAGTCAATTAAAAAGTCAATTAATTAGAAATTAACCGAAACCGTTTTTCCGCAATAACTTCTGAGCAATTTGTTACACAAAAAATATTTTTATACCATCTTAAAGATCAAAATTTTACCTTTTCGATTATACCAATTTTATATCTGTGAAATCTTTCCTTCAATTTTTATTAATTTTTCAAAACTTAATGAATAATTGATTATATACAGACGATTTTGAAATAACGCAAATTTATACTAATACTCATAATTAATACTCAGTTGTTAGGCAACCGTTAGACTTAGTTAATTTACCTTTATTTTCTGAATTTTTTGCTTATTTTTATAAATATATTATATAAGAAGAGAAAGATCACTGTCAACTTTTAAAAGCCTAAGTTAATTAAAATTTCAGTTAATTAGAAATTAAACAAGATTTTGGCGTTCTCTGTGGTATTATCTCACAAAAGCTATTTTTACACCATATTAAAGTTAAAAGAATTAACTTTTCAGTGACACAAGTTTCATTTCCGTTCAAGTCGTTGCCTTCATTTTAATAATTTTTCAAAAGTTAAATTGAGTATAAAATTCATAATTTGTAACATATTTTTTTAAATCTGATGAACAAGAATACGTATGAAGAGCTATTGCTAGAACATATAAACAAAATTCCGGAAGAAGACTAGAAGAAAAGTTTAAAAGCAGACTATTCATAATTTATATAGGAACAACTATTGATCTGGTTTATTTGAACACTTTTTATTAATGAAATTTTTACTATGTAATTAATTTTTCCAAAACACGCATTAAAACCTTTCTGATACTGCAAGATTTATGAAAAGAATTTGAAATACTTATGTAACAAATATTAATAACTTATGGAGAAATTGATATTCTCATTTTAATTAAAAAAAACGCTTTAGACGATAAAAAATTTAGGGTATTATAATTTTCTATACAAAAGTAGTTTTTACATCAAAAATATTAGACATGAAAGTATTTTAATCCCGAGCTACGCCGGGCATAACAGCTAATCATCTATACTTATAAAAGGCAATGTTTGTGTGCGTGTGTGTGTGTGTGTGTGTGTGTTTGTCTGCGATGTCCAGACGAATCTATCGGACTTACAGCCATGAAATTTGGCACACAGATAGTCGTAATGGTGACTGAGTGCACCTCGAAGCCGAAATTTTAAATTTTAATCTAGAATTTTTTTTATTTAATGTTTTGTGTTGTTTTGGTTGATTTTTCGCACTAATTTCTCATTAGAATGGTTTCAAATAATTGTACGACAAAAATACATAGACCATCGGAAAGAGCACGCGATTTCCGTTCTAATGAAGTTAGTTTTGAATTTCTATCTTAAATTACTGAATTTTGAGAATTTTTTAAAAATCAGTCAGTTTTGCACCTAAATGTTGGTTCTGTTTTTAAATTTGTTGCATCCGACTTTCTAATAACACTATTATTTTCAATTTTTTTCAGCTTATAACTGCAACGGTTCTGTCGGATTTAAAGCGAGAATGGTTAAAATATCTTTTTTAGTTTTTTTAAAATTAATTTTTTCCTGATAGTTGAACGATATGTTTCCTCTAGCGAAGCTTCCGCCCACGACAGTCTCCGGAACGTTGCGGGCAATTTCATTGGCTGAAGGGCCAGGGTGACGTCATTACTTTCGCGTTCTGCGAGGAGATGATGTATTTACTCCATGACTTCGATTATTATTTTTAAGCGTATCTTAACTTATTTCTTGGGCTTTCATACTTTGCTCGCGGTGTAATAAATATCACATTGTAATTTTTTAACATTATTTGGATTTAACGGTACTCGGTCGAGAGGAAAAGGAGGCGGACCAACTCAATAATATATATATATTTCTGTTTTGATTTAGTTTTTAAAACTTTCATTTATGCAATTGTATGTGGGCTTTTTTTTATTTTGTTGAAGTCCTGATTCCACGGGCATCGCCGTGCGCGTACTGCTAGTCTATACTTATAAAAGGCAATGTTTGTGTGCGTGCGTGTGTGTTTGTCTGCGATGTCCAGACGAACCTATCGCACTTACAGCCATGAAATTTGGTACACAGGTAGTCGTAATGGTGACTGAATGCACCTCGAAGCCGAAATTTTAAATTTTAATCTAGAATTTTTTTTTTATTTAATGTATTGTGTTGTTTTGGTTGATTTTTCGCACTAATTTCTCGATGGAATGGTTTCGAATAATTGTACGACAAAAATAGATAGACCATCGGAAAGAGCACGCGATTTCCGTTCTAATGAAGTTAGTTTTGAATTTCTAACGTAATTTACTGAATTTTGAGAATTTTTTTAAAAATAGTCAGTTTCACCATCTAAATGTTGGTTTTGTTTTTAAATTTGTTGCATCCGACTTTCTAATAACACCATTATTTTCAATTTTTTTCAGCTTATAACTAGAACGGTTCTCTCTGATTTAAAACAAGAACGGTTAAAATATCTTTTGCCGTTTTTTTTAAATTAAATTATTCCTGGGCAGATGAAAGTTATTTTTGTCGAGCGAAATTTCTTCAGCGACAGCCTTTCGGAACGCAGCTTTCAATTTGATTGGATGAAGGGTCAGGTGACGTCATAACCTTCGGAGCTTTTTGTCATGTTCTAAGAATTTTTTTTCATTTTGTTGAAGTCCTGATTCCACGGGCAACAATTTTTTTATATTGTTTTGGATTAATGTACGCTGTACTGTTTTTCTACGTGTTATTATCGCGGAAAAAATAAGCCGGAAAATCTATAATGTGTATCTTTTGTTTTGATTTTGTTTTGAAAACTTTTTCGTGTCATTGTGAGCGATTTTTTTTTATTTTGTTGAAGTCCTGATTCCACGGGCATCGCCGTGCGCGTACTGCTAGTAATTAAATAAGTAAGAAGTAAGAAATTAAGAATGTTTCCAAAGAAGAATTTTATAATCGATTTTTCACTCATTTCCTGATGTTCTGAGTTTTGTTGGGAGGCATCAAAGACGTTCGAAAGATGCACTTTCTTTATTGAAAGTCACAATTAAATTTGTAAGAAGAGTTAAGTAGGAGGACTTGTCTACGAAGAAACAATATTCTGGCACAATTACAAGAGCTGACTAGGGATGCATAATCCACGATATTTTTAATAACAAATATTTTTGCTATTGTTACTTTTTAAATACCTGTTCTAAATTCGTTTGTATTACACTTCCTGCAAAAAAGTTTGTGTTTTTAGTTCTATATACTGTCAAAAGATGGTGCATTTAGGGAAATCCACTTAAAAAATATTTTTCCGATCAATTAAGTTAACCACAAATATTCCCATCAAGCAAGGAAGCTAACATCAACACAGTTCATTATTCAGAATCCCCCTTCTCAGTGAATCACAAATCTGATCATTTTTATTCCGATAGCAGTTAACTAAGCTTCCCTGCGATTATTTGTTTTCGAACGATTACAGTGAGTTTCTATCGACCTGCAATCGAAAAGAGCTGTAATCATTCGAAAACGCATATCACAACAAGAATGGCGACTCTCAGGAAATATCAATGAAACTGCGATAGGGGGGAACCGTGACCTCAAAAAAGCGATATTCTTTCTAAGGACCAAAATTGCTTTCCATGGCGCCGCCTGTTGATGGACGATAGAACTAAAAACTAAAACTTAGCAAAAGCATATTAAAAAGGAATGATTTTTTGTAAATTTTGAAACACTTTATGCTCATTTAATTACCAATGATTGAATCACACCATTTTGACAGTAGTATTCATCACTGGTGTTTGTCATTTTTTTATATTGCATAATAAATAACAGTTCATCAAATATTCGTCATTCCTAGAGCTGACTGATCCATGACTTGAATGACATCAGAGCAAAGAGTAGAGCATTGCATTACAGTATCCTTACCACATCATTTTACATCGGCACCACATAGTACTACAGCAAAACCAAGTAGAGCTTATATACATGCTGTGACGTAAAATACGCCATAGCCATCTGACGTAGCAATTCGGAATACTTAATTGTTGCCAACAAGTGTTACAATAAAACCGAGTAGAGCTTATATACTTGCTGTGATGTAAAATACGTCACAGCCATCTGACGTAGGAATTCCGAATACTTAATTGTTGCCAACAAGTGCAGTATAAAATTCTAGTAGCTGCCTGTTAACGACGCTCTTTCATAAAACTAACGCAGTTTGAGGAAGTGAAAAAAAAATTAAAACGTCAGAATGCAAAGGAGATATAATTTTTATTGATATCCGGCAAATCGAAATTACGTTAGTGCAAAATAGAATAAATCCAAACTGATAAAACTTTTAATTTTCAGTTTGAGATGGACCCTGGATGTGGAAAATCATGCCCTTTCTCATCTCCTTTCTCGGGCTTTATTTTTATACTAGCTGTGTGGCCCGGCGTTGCACGGGCTATCACGAATAATAGGATATTCCCGGGCGGAGAGAAGTGAGGTCACGTGAGACATTGAGATCCATATATTTTCATATGCCCCGCCTCCGTTTTTCTCTACCATTAACAAATGTTGTCACTTACTTTCCCTAACAAACGTTACGAAATTAAACACTTTAATACAAAAAAGAAAGAAAAAAAGCATGAAAACGATTTTTTCCCTTTGTTAATAAATCCAAACACAGAAGCTCGCTCAAAAAGAAATACCAACTTCCGTTAAATAAATAAAAAAAATGCAACACCGGATGCGGAAACTAATAATGGGGGGAAAAAGAATCCGCCGTGAATGAATTCACCATACTGCCAATAGATGGAAGCACGTGAATCCATTCATTTTGACGTTTTTAATTAATATCTTTTTAATTAATTACAATTTCGGAATTTAAATAGTCGAAATGGATTCCTTGGATTATTTTCCATCTTTTGGTACTTACGACTAGTTTCAGGATTCAGTGGTTCGTGAGAAGATAGAAGGACATACATACATATGTTTGTTGACGTTCGAATTTTAATATATAAGATTCTTTTTCTGGTGGATACTTTTCGGATTATATAATTTTATTCAGTAGAGTTTTGTCAATTTTTTAAATTTTTTAGTATAATCCCGAACAGGATCAAACGGAATTCGTTCTGACTTTCAGCAGTTCTTTCACAACTGGCTTCGACAGCCTTCCGCTCTCAGTTGTCTAAATGGGAAAAACTCGAAAAACTCGTTCAGCTGGAGCCGGTATGGCAGGCTGACTTATAGAAAATTTTACAATTTTAACTCTGCGAGCCCTATCTCGCCTCAAAACGCCCCATTCGACAGAGACTCGGACTCGGGCGGTTTTCGGTGCCTGAGTGCATTTTACGGGAGAAAAGATGTTCCTTTCTTTGTTGACGATGAATCGCCCAAATTCGGGTGTAGTTCTTCTGGAAATTCTGTAAAGAAAGGGAGGATTCCATTCTTTTTTCGTGTACAAAAATTTACGTCAATTTTTGAGGTTCTGGAATTCTCAATCTAGCAGAGTTGAGATAGTTAAATAACGAATTTTCACGAATTTAATTTCTCTCTCGTCGTATTTATTGGCTTAAATCCAACCATCTTGAAGATTCGGATGAGCTTGAAATCCGGACTCCCCGGACGAAATCCAGACTTGTGGTAACCCTACGTATATTCAAAGTATGAATGTGTGACTTTCATTGGCGTAGATACAATTTTTGCCACACGGGACGAACTTTTAACAGGGCACCCTTGCTTCAGAAGTTACATAGGGCACGTAAAAAAAATTAATTACAGGAAAAAAGCATTTTATTAGTAACGTAATTCGTCTTTTGACACCCTCCGTCTTTGCAGATAAGTTTCGAAATCGCGCTTCCTTCACCGGTCTTTATTTCACATATCGACAATTTGCCAACAAAAGGCGAAGAATACGAATTAATTACATTAGTGTTTTTTCATATACACAATGATTGAGCTAGCAATAATTCATACTAATAATAATGAAGATTTTTTCTGGCGCCAGAAATTTTATCACAGCGACCGATGCGCGCGCACGAAGACTAAGGCAATTCATTCATCGATCGCGCGAAATATTACTCAAGAATTGTTGAATTACGTCGAATTTCGTGCTAAAGTTAAACGGTCATAGCTCCGCAACCAAACAGCATAGAGATTTGGTTTTAGTTTCATTTAACAGAGAAAGGTGGACATTGATTATTGCAACAAGAATTTTAGAATTTGGAATTACGGTTTAATCACAGTCGAGCTGCAAAGTTGGTGAAAATCACGAAACATTTTGATGACGTCACAGCGACGGATGCGCGCGCACGCAGACTAGTGCAATTCATTCATCGATCGCGCAAAATATTACTCAAGAATTGTTGAATGACGTCGAATTTCGTGCTAAAGTTAAACGCTTATAGCTCCGCAACCAAATAACGTAAAGAGTTGGTTTTAGTTTAATTTAACAGAGCAAGGTAGACATTGAAGATTAATTTTAGAGTTTGTAATTACGGTTTTGTCACAGTCGAGCTGCAAAGTGGGTAAAAATCACGAAGAATTTTGCATAGATAGAGTCACATAGTCACACTAGACTAATAGTCACTATAGAGTTAATAGTCACATAGAGCTACTTTAGTCACAGAAAGTCACTGTTGAGTAAGGTAAGTAAGTCTACGGCCCTCAATCCCAGCAGCAGCTTCGCAGAGACAGCCTCCCGTCGATTTATTTCTCATAAAAAAGCAGTGACAGAACGGCGTTCCGGCTCCACTACACCCCTGGCAATGTCTCAAAATAAAAAGGTGTAGTAACTTCTAATTCGACTGATACTATA
>BGPR01031020.1:0-18297 GCA_013235015.1 Araneus ventricosus
CTAAAAGTCCCCTACCGTGGGGGTTACGCGGGGGGTACAGGGGGGTTTAAAGGGGGGCTTTTTCAGTTTTTCTTAAATATTTCGAAAACTATGGGTTATAGAGAAAAAATCTCAATTACAAAAATAAACTACATTAAATTCCCTACAAGAAAAGACCTACATCTTTATTTTAGCATCAATAGTTAAGAAGATATAGGGAGTTGAAAAAGTGAGAATTTTTGAAATTCCTTATTGTAATGGTAAAATCAATAAAAAATGCCGAAGTAACAACCTTCAGAAGCACCGTATGCCTATATAATAATTTTATAAAGGTAGTAATGTATGTGTTGAGAATAGTGGTGGCGTCGGGACGGGGGGGGCACAAATATATTTGATGAACAGTCGTGATCCCTTCCTCCCCTCAATCCGTTTCTCTCCATAAGATCAATTCTAGTAGTCAACGAAGGAAAAATAGAAAAATAAATGGTGTAGTTTTGAACTTTGTCACAGTTGTAGGGAATAGTGCCCTAAACAACATATTAAAAGTGCCCGACGGTGGGGGTTACACCGGGGGTACAGGGGGGTTTAAAGGGGGCGTTTTCAGTTTTTCTGAAATATCTCGAAAACTATGGGTTCTAGCGAAAAATACTCAATTACAAAATTAAACTACATTAAATTTCCTACAAAAACAGTCCTTCATTTTTTCTTAGGATGAATGGCTTAGAATATATAGAGAGAATTACAATAAGTGGTTGAAAAAGCTAGCTTCATTTTTAAGAAAGAAAGTTTTTATTTCAAATTGGCGGCTATCTATTATAACATTATATCTATAACATAATATTATATATATATATATAATTATACATACCTACATAAAAATATGCATAAACACTTTTGACACTTGTTCGTAATTAAATTTCATTCGATTCTTCTACTGCTCGATCGAGTTCGAACTCCTCTTCTAGAGGTGCACCATTAGTACAGATACCATGACAGCACATAAGCACTTACTTTTAAAATCAAATTCAAGTTGGGATGAACGCAAACAGGGGGTAGAACTTGATGTTAAAGGCTGTACATCTAAAACAGCTATTTTCAAGTCTCTTGTAATTGATTGAGGTCTCGTGTATTTTTTCCTGCAAGAAGCATGAAGAACAATCTTTTTCTGTCCTCTGAATAGTTCGTGCTTCCCATCTTTTCTTGCAATACTTGCCTTAATCAACCCATCTATTCCTTTTTCACCTACACCACACTTATCAGTCACAACATAATCTTCACATAATGAACACTTTTCAGCCATTGCATCACACTGTGAATCTATAAATAATGTTAATATAACGCACGAACACTAACACACACAGGAAACGTCTGTATTCGTTTGTTCTACTAAAACTGTTATTCCAGTATTCGCCCAGAGTTATACATTCTAGTAAAATCTGGAATTCCCCAACACATTTTTACAGTGAGTGATATGTTGACTAGGTGTTGAAAAACATATGTTGTGAATGTGGAAAAAATGAATGTTGCGAGCTTTTATGTTAAACTCATCATATTTATGTATATTTAGATTATATTGTCTTAATATACTCATTTGGAGCGTTTACAGAACCAAGCGACTGAGTAGAAATTATCTTGTGGAGGGGAACGGATGTGAGGGGAGGAAGTGATGACGACAGTTCATCAAATATATTTGTGACCCCCCCCCCGCCCCGACACCACCACTATTCTCAACACATACAATACTACCTTTATAAAATTATTATATAGGCATGAGGTGCTTTTGATGGTTGTTACTTCGACATTTTTTATTCATTTTACCACTTCAATAAGGAATTTCAGAAATACTCACTTTTTCAACTCCCCATATATTCTAAACTATCGATGCTAAAATAAAGATGTAGGGCTTTTTTGTAGGGAATTTAATGTACTTTATTTTTGTAATTGAGTATTTTTCGCTAGAACCCAGTTTTCGAGATATTTAAGAAAAACTGAAAAAGCCTCCCTTTAACCTCCCCTGTACCCCCGGAGTCGGGGACTTTTAGTATGTTGTTTAGAGGACTATTCCCTACAACTGTGCCAAATTTCAAAACTACACCATTTATTTTTCTATTTTCCCTTCGTTGACTCGACCAGAATTGATCTTATGGAGAGAAGCGGATTGAGGGGAGGAAGGGATCACGACTGTTCATCAAATATATTTCTGCCCCCCCCACCCCCACACTACCACTATTCTCAACACATACAATACTGCCTTTATAAAATTATTATATATGCATGCGGTGCTTATGAAGGTTGTTACTTCGGCATTTTTTTATTGATTTTACCATTACAATAAGGAATTCCAAAAATTCTCACTTTTTCAACTCCCTATATCTTCTTAACTATTAATGCTAAAATAAAGATGTAGGTCTTTTCTTGTAGGGAATTTAATGTAGTTTATTGTTGTAATTAAGATTTTTTCTCTAGACCACATAGTTTTCGAGATATTTAAGAAAAACTGAAAAAGCCCCCCTTTAAACCCCCCTGTACCCCCCCGCGCAACCCCCACGGGCGGGGACTTTTAGTAAGTTGTTTAGGACACTATCCCCAACAACTGTGCCAAATTTCAAAACTACACCATTTTTTTTTTCTATTCGTCGATTTTTGGCCTTCGTTGACTGGACTATAAAGAGTCACAGTGGAACACTATTAGGGGAATAAACTGTCCGTGGAAGTACCGGAATATGATGTTATGACAGGTAATATGACACTCGGAGGGACCTGTGAACCAGCATCTTATTGTGATGAAGCATCCACGACTTGATCTTTCCTCGACGAGAAGTTTTGAATGCCTGTAATCACGAATTATGCGCATCAGCCGCACGTTTTTGAGCTGGAAAAACTTTCTCTGACTAGTTGATTACATGATACACTTTTTTCGTACTGACATTCCAATGAAATGACGGAATACATTTATCCGAAACGACTTCCCCCCTTTAGTTAGGTTAATCATTTCTAAGTATACTTCCCACTAAATTCATAAATTTTTAAGGTTGGCGTATGAAACAAAAACATGTTCAACCATGTTCCTGTTTCTAATCTCAAACTATAACGAAGTGTCTTGACTTGATAATTAATCATTAATTAATTTAATTAATTAATAAAAATAATAGCATCCAATAAGCTAAGTGAATTTCTTTTCTTAAATTAATCTCAATCCAAAAGTTATTATATTACACCACTAACAGAAAAATTGGTCGTCTAAAGGGTTAACCGAGGTTGTACTGAACACTAATAAAATGTGGCTTTAAAAATTATTTTTCTTTAATAACTTTTAAGAAAGCGAAATCTTACCTTTTCGTCTGGGTATATAACAATAGTCGCATAATTGCCCTCTCGGGGCCCAAGTGAGCGATTTGGCTGCTTTATGCTGGTTGGGTTGGCGCAGAATTGGCTTCAAGGGCGCACTTTTGACAACCTCTTCTTCAAAAACTGGAATTGAGTCAATATTTTCCTCAAGAGAGGTTTCAGTTTCGTAATCTGAAACCAAAAATAAAAACCATTTTTTAAAGCACATTTTTAGAGCATAAATAATTTAATAATAATTTCTAATATAATTTAATTATTTTGGAATTTTTTGCATTTAATATATAATTTATTATCTCTATAAATAAAAACTGCAAATGCGTGCGTGTGTCTGTCTGATAGCTCTCTACAGAGTAGACCTTTGGAACTACAATTGGGCCTGATAATACTTTGGAAGGTGAGAATGTGCACCTTGGAGCGATTTTTTTGATATTTTAATCAGAATATTGATTAATTAAAAAGTAAGCAAAAATTGAATGTTTTTCCTCAATACCGAGTAGTACAAAGAGGACTTTTACTCCATCACAAAAATTATCTTTATATTGATATGAATTTAATTGTAGTACAATTTCCTTCCTAATTTAAGAAAAAAAATTAAAATATTTTTATGAATAATCTTGAACAATGATCTTCATTGTTTTAATGAAATTTAATCAGTTTCCATAGTTTCTACAGCTACACTTGTGCACAACTTGGTACGTATTCAAGAAATTACAACTTCCAGGAAGATGGAGCACCTACCCCCTCCCCACCGTTGGAGTAAGTTGGTTCGCACATTTTTCAATCAATATCTTCTAAACCGTTGGATCTATCGTTATGTATCTCACAGTACCACGTTCTGTTCTTGGCCACCTAGATCTCCTAATTCAAGTCCGAGCGATTTATCATTATGGGAGCGGCATGTGCCTCCTTGGCCAAAAGCAATTCAAGGACTAAAAATACGGCGGTCGAGATGACAGCAGAAATGTGACTACACATGATCGTTCTACACTACTCGTTGCAAGGGTGTCAAAAGGGCCCAGCAAGCACAAAAGTATGCAATAGAAATTTTAAGAAAATTTGTAGCTTAATTTTTAAAATTCCTAATAATACATGATTATTCTAACGAATCACAACATCCACCATTGCAATGATAACTAGTTGTGTTGCATTGACGCACCAATAGCAGAGAATATTTCAGGAGTGGATATATTTTTTTCTTCGATTCTCTCCACAGATATAGAATAAGTGTTTAGCCATATGCAAATAGAAATAATCGAGTTCCAATAGTGTTCAGATTTGAAGGCAAAATTCTGTGAAGTTACGAAGTTTTAAAGGATGCATGCTTAAGGCATGTAAAACAAAATTTCACCTTCCTCCCATTTTGTGTAAATTTCATCTATGCATCACTTTTCGTTAAATAGTTATAAACGATTTATGTTTATGATAAATAAATAAATAAATTAATTAAGGCAAATTATCTACAAATAGAAAATGCTCAGAAAGTTGCTCATTAAAATATCGTTGCTTACCTTCTCGATCGATTTTGAAGTCAACAGTATCGAGCTGAAAAGAAGTGAAACGCACATGTTAAATCACTATACATGGGCAAGTAAAAAATTATACGATCTTACAAGTATGTAAAATGTATTAACTCTTTGAACACTGAAGCGCCCGAAGCGCTCATTCAAGCAAAGTACGGTGATCAGCCAAACGCCCAAATATTCCGGCGAAGTTTTCTACCCCCTTTGTTAAGTGTGATGGATTGAATACCCCAGACTCGTGCTTTGATCTTAAAAGTTTCTCAACCTGAAGGAAGGAAGGGTCGAAATCATTCCTTAGTTCAAATCTTACTAATAGCCAGCTGCAAAGCAGAGTCCTCTTTTGCATTTTATGAACTCCTTAAGCTGGACATTCACGAGCGCCCCGTTGCAAGCAAATTCGGTCGCTCCACACCAAAACTTGTCGTCAATGCTAACATCCGACGAGAATCGGAGTTGCGCAGTCGAAAGTTTCTATTTTTAGTCTTTCTGAATATCCAGCCGCTCCATCTGGACTGCCGGGTCATAAATGCTGAAATGCGACCGGTGTAGATACGTGGTGGAAGCGGTATTGTCTATCGCTCTAGAGGAATTTGGAGCAGGCTAGGGGGAGAAGTAGGTGTGGTAGGGGATCGGAGTGAGTCTTTGCGGACGGGTTTACAGTTTGCGCGGAGTGGCCCGTGAATGACCCACTTAAATAGATGGGCTGAAAAATGCTATGGTGTGGAGTACCTCCACGCCATTTGCGTGGAGCGGAGCGATTGTGAATGATGGGCTTTAAGAATGCGAACTGTCACTGCGGTTTCTGATAGAGATGAAAAATTTCTCTAATCTTTGAAAGCGGATTTCGGCCCTTCGTGTCTTCTGAAGTCCCAGGGCTAGATGACTTTTAGAATCAGTGATGGGGGGAATCTATAGACATCTAAAAGTTCCCCAGATTATAGAGGGTGGACAAAGAAATTCAAAAATTTAGTTATAAAATTTGATAGCTTTTCCGGACATTATTGTTTTTTTTTATAATTCTTAGTTTTAGGCAGCTAAAATGAAAAAAAAAAATTTATTTTTTACGCAAAGAGTTAGGGGGATATAGCCCCCTAATCAACGCCAGTGGTTATTAATCAAAGGATTAAGATGTGACACGTTTCTTTCTACTCCTACTGGAATAGGATTGATCCTACAGCTGTAATAATCAAATTTAAGGCCTACCATTTTTGCATTTTCGAGTACGAGGTATAGGGAGAGAAATTATTCTAATCGTCAGAAATGTTCGACATCGAGATTTGGATGAGTCTCCACGTTTTAGGTCCCCCAGTGTCCAAAAAACACGTTTTAGGAATTCTGTCTGTCTGTCTGCCCCTGTCTCTTGCCCATTAAACCTGTTCGGTTGCCGTAATGGCTTCAGGTACGGGGGCATGGGGCGGCATTCTGTCTGTCTGTCTGCCGAAAACTCAAAAGCACAACGAGTCGGTCTTGCCACCCAAACTGTAGATCTGCACCAAAGTTGGGTCCCAATTGTTACAAAATGAATATTCGGTTTTCTTCTCTACACTACGAAGCACGAAACGAGCCATATTGTGTCAGTATAGGAGAAAGCTGAAGGGAGCACCGGTGGCGGGTCAACAGGACATATGGATGCCCCGGATGCCATTCTTAGAGGGCGCTGTGGAGGCAAAATATTGATGTGTTTATGCCAATTTTTTAAATAAGATATGAAAAGGGGTGCGAATTAATATCACCGTTCACAGGGTCCCATGCACCCTTGCCACACCACTGAAGGGCGAACGAACCACACGACGCTTCTCTTCTCCTTACCCTCGCTACACCTCCCCCGGGAGGCACCGCGAGTTCACGGATGAGTGGCCGCCGGATAAGTAAGCGGTCACTCGCTTCCTCTGGGGATATAGCTGTGTTACCTCCCACCAATGATAGTGCGTACCTCCATCGGGAGGGGTCCTGCCGTGGCCAGATGATTTGCTACAAGGACTCCGGCCTCAGTACTCGAGCTATTGCAATGGCTGTCATTCAGTACCCCGTTGCCTAGGCGTGACGGGGGTAACACGGTTTGCTGTTAACCTTGCTAGGCTTCCCATTTAATGGGGCATCTCAACTCTGGGGATGATAAACTGCCGTATAAGTAAGCAGAGTCTCGCTTCCCGGTGGGATGTAGTAAAAGTAGTGTGGCTCTCAGGACCCATCTTCGATGACTGGTCACAGTGCTGGTATTTTTTTTATCGCGGCGGTTTGCCTTTCAGCATGTCTGGGCTGCCTAGGCAGGGCCTGGGTTCTCTTCTAATTACAATAAGATGGCGACTAAACTACGAAAGAGTGGGTTGCTTATTTAAAATTCTAATGCAAGTGTTTTCTGCGTGCAGTGGCCTAGTGACTGGGGCAAGGGGAGTTACGAAGAGAGTGGGCTGGCTATTTTAACTTCCAATGGAAGTGTTTCTGCAGTGGCGTAGTGAGTAGGGCGAGGGGAGTTTCGAAGAGATTGGGTTGCCTATTTTAACTTCGAATTCAAGTGTTTTCTGCGTGCAGTGGCAAGAGGAGTATGGACAGATCGGGCGCCAGTTTTTAGAGGAGAGTGAAGGCAAAATATAAGTAAAATTTGTCACTTTCTAAAGTCGAATAGAATAAGGGGCGAAAAACAGTATTCTGCCCCGGACGCCATTTACCCTCATTACGCCACTGGGGAGTGAACTCCTGCTAGTTGATTTTTTTTGCTTTGAAGATTTCTTTCTGTCACTTTTGTACACCACTCATAGATATTTTTAAAATTAAAGGGAATGTAAGGAATTGTTATCGACGAAAATTTACTCACTTTAAATTCGGTAATATCCAAAGTATCTTTATAAAATCTTTTTTGCAGAATATCCAGTTTCAGATCAGCTTCAAAGGGCTAGAGAAAAAAATATAAATTAAATCTGAAGGAATTTTAAAAAAGGCATTTCCTCATGTAAATTTTTTAGCAAGGCACTATAAGTAGACTAAATTAGAATAGAAAAGAGCGGATGTATAAGGCTTACCAGATGTTCTGTTCAGTCTGAGAAAGAAATACGCTCAAAAGTAAATTGATCATCGAATCTTTGCGAAAATTAACATTTTTGTAGATGCATTAAAAAACAAACAAAAAACACCCAAAGCGGTCACCAAGATAACAAATGGAATTCAACTATTAAATTCATCCTTCAAATGTAGATACATTTTGGTCATAATTTTTAAGAAGTTTTGAACTAATTTGCGCTCTGATTCGGAAGCCCTGCATTGAAGGTAACCCAACTTATCGACGATGTCTAGTGGAAAAAAAATGAAAATGCATTTATCGCTACTAATTCATGCATTTATGTATTATCTATGCATTAATATAATTAAGTATTATATGCATTAATATAATTATGCATTATTATTTATTATTATTATAAATGCAAGGAAATTCATTTACTCTACTAATTAAAGCATTTATGCATTATCAATGCATTAATATAATTAATATGCATTGATATAATTATGCATTATTATTATTTATTATTATTATAAATGCATGAGAACGCATTTACTCTACTAATTAAAGCATTTATGCATTATCAATGCATTAATATGCATTAATATAATTCATATGCATTGATATAACTATGCACTATTAATGCATGTATGCATTATTATTTATTATTATTATAAATGCATGAGAATGCATTTATCTCTACTAAAAGCGAATGTGCGTGTAAGTCTGCTTGTGTTGGCTCACTACAGGATGGACAGTTGAACATAGAGATATCAAATTTGGCAGAAATATACGTTAGAGTGTGGAAATGTGCCCTTTGGAGCGATTTTTTGGAAATTTTAATTAAATTTTATTTAATTAAAAAGTCAGCAAAATGTTTTGCGTTTTTTGTGTTTGATAACTTTCGAAAATATATATGTACAAAAATAATGTTGGCACCACCTTAAAATTCAAAAAATTATCTTTCCAATATCAATGTAATTGTCGCCCAATTTTCCTCCCTAATTATAAGAAAATTTTAATATTATTTTTATCCATAATTTAGAACAATGCTTTTCATTGTTGCAATGGAATTCACACAATTTTCGTTGTCTATAAAATATTTAATTGTACGTTTCTCTTCCGTTGTTGACAGCTAAGGAAGGAAGATACTGCTTATTTTTCCATATTCATCGATAGTATCGATATGAATCTTACTTTCTCTTTTTATGTATCATTTTTTTGTGAAGTCTGTAGACAAAGTCCTGTGATATATTAAGTAAATTAGGAAGTCTGTCCAGTAGTCTTAAAAATTATAGTTGCTGATCTTTAATTCCTTTTATCGGCATGTTTAAATTCAGGTAACATGCTGCAGGACGTAAAATGCATCTCACTATTTTTTAATGTTGGAATCAAATGTATATTTTGTTCGAGTAGTAAGAAAATGAAGTTGGTACCGACATCGTGCTAGTCAGTGGCGAATCCAGGATTCGGGTCTCGGGGGGGGGGGGGGGGTCATAAAAATTTTGGATCGTAGTGACGAATGTCAAACCTCATGGCTTATGTAAACCAAAACAATTTAAGTTTACAGACTTCACTCACCTGACAATAATAATCATTAAGAACACTACAATACTTTCGATAATTTAATAAAAATACAATGAACTAGACAAAAAATGTTTTCGACCGCGTGAACGCTACAAGTACATGTGGAATGACTAGAAGAATAGGAAAATTTTCGAGACTGACAAGCCAGAAAACAATGTTGTCACCATTTTATTATTTTTTTCGAAATGAAAATTAAAAACAAACAGTTGTAGTGATTTTAAATAAAATTAAGAATTTTGGTTTAGCTCTGGGAACTACAGACCAATAGGCCCTCCCCCTGATTCGCCACTGGTGCTAGTAGATGTTAGATGGAACGGACAGTTATTTGATTCTATTCGGGAAGTTCATATAAACAATTAATTGAACTAAATACAAGGCTACGAAAACAATTAACTGCAAGGCTACGGAAAAAAACACGGCTTAAGTCACACTTCCCAGCGAACAATCTGGTCTCCGAAAGCGTCTTATTACTCATAAAATACACTTGGCTAAGTTCCATTTTACAACTTCCATTTGGAGATTTAATAATTACGACAACTGCAACATCTATAATAATTAAGTGAATTTCAGTGTATTTTAATACTTTCTCGCAAAGCAAAAATAAACCCGTTTTTCAGTATTATTTTAGTAAATATAATTCTCAAAACGGCTCTTTATGGATGAAAGATTGCCGACCATTGTCATAGACCTTTAAGGATCAAGATTACCTCTGGTAAATAAAAAAAAGTACTCACTATTTGATGACAGCAGAGACCATGTGCTTTATCGTAATAAATGTGAACCAAAGCATCCCACTCATTCTCTTTGATAATGGCTCTGGTGTACTCCTGAAAGAGACGTAAGTAGATTACATTTGAATGATTGCATATCTAAAGCCTGTCACAAAGGCTGACAATATATGGGAAACTCAATACGATGCATTATTATTCTCAATTAAACAGTACTCCCTCTGTCCCTTAATAATAGTAGCAGGTGAATATTTAAACTAGAATTATTGGCGAATGCAGCTGTAAGTTATGTTGTAGCGCAAAATTGCGAAGACTTCAATCAAAATCAATGTTTCATCGTGACATCTGTCATTTGCTTTGACGCATCTTTCAATTTTTAGGTTAACCTAATTATTACGAATTATAAATATTTTTTTAATTTCATACGCTGATCAAAATCATTTTTTTTTATTTCAGTTGAACATCAAACCCTTTCAATTTTTAGGTTAACCTAATTATTACGAATTATAAATATTTTTTTAATTTCATACGCTGATCAAAATCAATTTTTGTATTTCGGTTGAATATCAAACCCTTTCAATTTTTAGGTTAACCTAATTATCACGAATTATAATTACTTTTCTAATCTCATCTGCTGATCAAAATCAATTTTTTTATTTCAGTTGAATATCAACCCATTGTAAAAGTAAGATAAAAAAAAGAGAGTTTTCAAGCAAAGATCGAGTTGCGATTGTAAAGTGATTTTGATTCATCAAAAGAAAAACGAAACGTTGCAGAAAGGTGCAATTACGTTAGCTGCAAAACAATTTAAATGCAACAGAATGTCCTATGATGAATGAAACTATTTGAACACTCAAAATAAAAATTAGGAGTAATATTTTTAATTTATTGTTTAATTTAATCTAGTTTTTTGATAATAAATGTTGCGTTCTATATTTATTTTCTTTTGCTTCTATTATTATTATGGGACAAATTAAATTCATCAACTGCTACTATTATTATGGAGCAGAGGGAGTAATTATTAGTTTAGTTATATAAGCGTTAAGCTTTGAAGCAACACGAAGGCTATTTTGGAACGGACCTCGTCATTTTGAACCGGGGACAGATGGCGACATCTGGACAGGACCCTCTACAAACTTCAATACTACGTCGGCGGGAGGGTGTTTGGCCATTACGTATGATTTAGCGTGCGAGGGGCCCCTTCTCGGTGGATCTTCAGTGGAATCGGGTTTGTGCCTGGAACCATCCTGCCCCAAGGCCGAGACATTACCACTAGGACACCACGATCCCTTTAAATAGTTTAGAATATGATTGTAATGTATAAGGCACGCTCAAATGAAAGTGATACTTTGGTACTCATGGCATTGTTCCACTTTCTAAGGTGTCCTGTTGGTAAGGTCCCGGATTCGGGGCAGGAGGGTTCCAGCTTCGAAACTTGATTGCTCAGAAAAACTGCTGTGTAAGCGGGCCTGTTGCACCTTAATGGGGCATACAACTCTTAGACCTCGAAAAAATGGTGGAAAACTGTCACATTTGATGCATTACATCTCTGAAACAATGCAATTCACAAATTCACTTTTTTTCTAGAAAAACATTCTGTTCTTTCTCTTACAGTACACGCATTTTCTTGCCTTCATATTGGTATGTATTTATTTGAGAGAGTAATAAATATGGGCATAATTTTTGGAGAAAAAAAGAGATAGTCATTATTACTAAACAAAATATTTTGTGCATCTAAGTAATCAAAACAGCCTGTTTAAGAAACTGAACCGCAATTTATTAATATTTAAATGTAATTTCTATTTTATATACCAATTTAAAATAAAAATGTTAAAAATTTAAAATTTCTCCTTTTCTAACCACACTAAAATATATTCTTTGGAGAAATATGTACAAAAAATGGTTCAATTTGTATAACATACCAAAATACATATTCGGTAAAAATTTTATGTAAAAATATTCAATAGTTCTCGAGAATATAGTGCGCGCAATATAAAGAAACATATTTTGAGATATAGTGCTTGAAAGATATGGCCATATTCAATGTTTACGTTGAATAGCTGGTACATTTTCCTTCATAATTTTCATAATTATGGGAATTGTTTAACGCGGATTGTTTTAAATTGTTCAGAAAAGACAGGGAAATAATATATTTCTTTCATAAAATAGAAGATTTTCGAGGTTTAACAGTTGTATGTCCTCTTAAATCCGTTGAGATTAAATGTCCTCCAGCTGGTGCGGTGCAAAAGTTTGGAGGGAGGGGGACGCAATCTTCGTCTTCTGAGAGCATTTAAAGATGACGAAGTCCGTCCCAAAACAGCCCTCAGGCTGCTTCAAAATGAGATTTTGATGAAACTAAACTAAATCTACATGAAGGAATTTAGTGATAGATTAAATTTTATTGCTTAGAATATCGTGTTATAAAACAAATCAGTGATAACGGACCTTTCTGAGAGGTGGGTCAAATTTTGCTCATTATATTTTTAGTACTAGCCCGTGGGCCATTAAGTCAGTGGCGTCACTTAGAAAGGGGGGGGGGCAAATGTGGTAAAAGAAGTTACCAATAATTTGGAAACTGCGAAAATTTGTTAGCAGAAAAGCTAGACGATTGAACTTTTTTTTACTCTCACTTTTAAAATGATCTAAAAATTTACTTTTCCATTTTACTTTCTCGTATACGAAGTATATACAGAGGAAGTACTGTAATCGTCGAAAAATTCGAGCTCGAGATTTTGATCAATCTCCAAGGTTTATATATCCCTCAATCCAAAAAACACAATTTTGTAATTATATCGGTCTGCGAACATGATAACTCAAAAACGGTTAGAGCTAGAGGGATGAAATTTGATATGTGATCTTTACACATAAATTTTCGGTTTCTATCAAATTTTGGAAACAATCCGTCAGCAGGAAGTCTGTCTGTCCTTGTTCATGTGAACACGATACTCAAAAATAAAAATAGGTAGATGGATAACATTTGGTACACAGTTTTACCATCAGGAGTGCAGGTCCATATCAAATTATGGACCAAATCCGTCAAAGGGTTGACAGTCTGTCGGTCTGTAAAATCATATACTTGTGAACACGATAACCCCTAAACGCTATGAGTTAGATAAATAAAAATTGGTACGAGGTCTGAAAACATTAATTGTAGATCTCTGCCCAATTTCCGTTTCAATCGGTTGAAAGAAGGCGTTCAAATTGCATATTCGGTTTCGAGCGTTTTGCCCCCACCTGTGTTAGGGAATGGCGCATGTTACTGTCGCTTGGCATATTTTCCTCAACCCTTGTTAGGGCGGATACGAGAAAGTTTTGGGGAGACCAGTTCCGCTGGTTGTTTTGCAACTTTTACTTTTGCAAGTGAAACTGGAGAGATGTGAAATGAAAATGTACTCCGAACCTTTGTAACTCTTTTTCTGAAAATACAGTACAACCCCGGTTAACCGAACTAAAGGAGGGGGGGGGGGGGCGAGGAAGCCGTTTTGGATAACAATTTTTTCGTTTAAGCCATAAATATCTATTATTATCTATCTAATTACAGTTAGTAATTATTTGAGTGTAAAACGAATTCAAAATTCTCTTTGTAGGTAACCCTTATGCTCTCTATTAAAATAACCCCCTCCCCCTATCGGGCTCAACATCCACACCGGGGAGTTCGGGCGCAATGCTTATGACAGGCACAGATAAACAATATTGTAATTAATAATTTGATACCCATTAATTCTAATTTTAGCTTTCTAAAATGAATCACTGACATTCTTGGGGAGGCTTAAATGAAATAAAAGTGGAGATATCTTTGCAAAAAAGTCTTGCCTTCGCGGTTAATTCCGTGCAGTACAGTACGTGTTTTTTTGGGATTTGCGATTTTAGAGGCATTTCAGAAAACCCGAGTTCGGTTAACCGGCGTTTTACTGTATGGTTGTTGTAAATGCGGTGTTCATATTTGAGTAGAAACTAAAATGGTGTTTAAATAGGTTATTCTTCCACTATTTGGACATTACTGACAGTTACTTTTACATGACTTCAAAACACCTATGAAAAAAATGGTACGTTTCTGTTCTATGCACTCCATTTGGTGCTTTTTTTTGTAAGGGTCAGGAAGCGTGATGGGCAATGACTCCTGTTAGGATTATCCTATTTAGATCTAAAAGCCCCATAATCCTTTTATTAGAGACAGGCAGCCTGACTTATATTTCTGGTTATGAAAGAGCTGCTGCTGGATGATAGGATAAAAACTTCCGGGCCCTTGCGTGGAATTTGAACGAATGATAGAGCGATCCAATAACATCAGTAAAGACGACAGAATACGCTAAAGACATTTATTGGGACGAACACACTTTCAGAACATATTTACAGTTACAACAGTTCCACCTTACTGAGTGGATGCTCGTCCTACTACACCTACATCACCATCTATAGCGACAGCTATAGCTGCTTGTTCTTCTCTAGGACACATAGTAAAGACGAGCATATATATACTCTGCTAACATTCTGTAGATCTACATATCAGCTGCGGTTATCGTATAGACAAAGTCATACGATTCCGATTAAATAGCTGTGAATTTAGATGTCAAGTGAAGTGACTAGCTCAAAGCAATGGCGCAAAACCTTGAGGTAAGAATGCTTCGAATCTTATAGTAAAAAGTACGAGAGACAATAAGAATTTAGAAATGAATTCAAGTTATTTCATAAATTAAATGCAGAATTTCCTAATAGTTTTTGTCGTGGCGAATTTTCTTGGAGTGATCCGTCGTCAGTTTGTCTGACTTTATTACAGAATTAAACGCTATCGCGATCCAAAATGCGCCAATTTGTCCTAAAAAGCATGGTCCGTATAATGAAAGAGTACCAAAAAAATGATTTTTTTCAGATCTTGCTCTCATTCGTCATTCAGACAACCTGAAATCAGCAGGAACTATGCTATAAAGAACTGATACTTACATTAAACTGGTCGGAGTTCTTTTTGTCCTCCTTGCCAGGTCCCTTGCTGAAACGAATTTTCGAACTATTAGCACTTGTTCGAAATTGTGAAGAGACACAGGTAGATAAGATACACAAATAATAGATAAGTGGTGTATAAAATAGCCACAAATTTATTTAAATTTTGCGCGTGATTTTTAAATCCATCAACAATCAAACGCCATTTTACCTTTCACCGCTTTTAAATTTCAGGAGAAACGCAGAGAAAAACTGCTGCAGGAAACTAGGCTCCTTCACATTTTTCTCTATTTAGACTATGCCTTTCTTTGTAGAGGTGGAAAAAATTTCTTGAGGATTGCATTTTCAACCAATCCTAATTTAGAACATTTCTCCGATTGCGATAATTTAAGATAAATAAAATATTAATTTAAAACAGTTCTTCATTGTAGTTAAATTAGAATGGATTTTTTTTATAATTCGAAATTATTTTTTCTATTATTTTTACTTAGGAATGTTAAGGAATCTGACAGAAGGCCGTTTCAAAATTTCCGCTACCTCTGTGTTATTCTGCGCGATATATCTCTGTTTTGTGTAGCAGTTTTATTTTAATATGCACAATTTTGTATCGATTTGTATTGAAATGTACATTCTTTCTTTCTTTATTTAAAAGAAAAGCACGCTACAGAGAAAAGTCCAGTTACAGAGTGCAGACACAAAATGAACAACAAACACACAAAGAACAAAAACTGTTCTCAGTGAATCTTTATAGTTGTTAAGAAAACCTATTAGAAAATTAAAAGTTGTATACAGTCGTCATAAAAATATTGAAAAACGGTAAAAATATAAAAGTTCTAAACAATAAACCATAAAATAATTTTACATCGCATAAATAATTTAAAAGGTCAATACAGACAATCACAATAACATTAAAAAACACGCTAGGACTTTAAAAGTCGTATGCAGTCATCGTAATAGCATAAAAACACATTAAGTATTTAAAAAATTGTAAACATTAAACCTAAAAAACCATTTAAAAATCATAAAGGATTTATAGGAAAACATATAAGATTTTTTAAATACACACAATCGCAAAATCATTAAAAATACACTAGGAATTTAAAATTTGTAAACTTTTCATCTTAAAATATTGACATTTTAAAAATATCAAGTTCTTCCGATAACCTGTTAAAGATTTTATAGAATTTATATAATGGGAATTCATCTACATAATTCAAATTTACAAATGAGTCGGAAATAATCTGTTGACTCTAAAATTTATGACAGGTTCGGCAAAATGTATTTAGCTAAGTAAGTCACTAGAATCAATCATATTATTGATGACTTTGTGAAAACGCAAAACACAAGGAAGATCGGACACTTTTCTTTCAACTGTGAAAAAAATGCATAAGTTCCCAGTTATTGTAAACTAATAACACATACAAATTTTACAATAGTGAGAAAAAATTAAATTAGTCATAGTAAATTAAAATATTTGACTCTTGATAAAAATAATACTTACAAAAAGTTTTTAAACCACTTACGGCCCATTGCCTTTTAATAACAAGATATCCGTTCAACTCAAACGAATTCTCAAAATGATTCAATCGCTTTTAAAATATATCAAGAGCACTTTTTTTTTCGCTGTTTAATCAACAAACTTCTAAATCACAAATGACGAAAAACAATGATTTCTCTTTAATTGTTCAGATAGTAACAATGCATTCAACTTCAACAATCATTTTAAACAAAGTATTAACAGGCGACGTTTTTAAAATATTGATTGTTTAAGCTGCATTATTGTTGCATTTGTATATATTGTTGCTCGAGCATTGTTTAAAATTAGAGATAAGTTGGATTTGAAATGTATCTAATTAAACACCCAAATTAATGTAATTATATTTTTGGCACCTGGACTTATACCCGTCCGACCTAGGCGGCAAGGTTGGCCTTGAGATGATATTTGCAGTGGCGTAGCTGCCACTTTTGCCGCATTTCTTTTACATGATACATAGGGCAAATATCAAAATAAAAATATATAAATTCCAAGGGGGAAAAGCATTTTATTAGTAGTGTAATTCGTCTTTTAACGCTCTCGACCTCTGCCGTGAGGCTGCGAAATCGCGCCTCCACCACTAATATTTCTATCACTTATCGGTAATTTCGGTGTAAGCCGGTTCAGTTCGCGTTATCCTCGAGTATTAATTTAAATATATGTAATAAAGTTCAAAGGCTGTTAAGCTGTCGTGGCCTTTCAGATGGTGCTGAAGGTCAATTCCGACGGTCTGGGTCATGGCCCTGGACATCCGTGCTCAGAATATGAATAAAGATGGGGTGCTGGGTTCTGCGGTCTTATTTTGATTAGATCCTCCTGCTTATTACACTTCGCGTAATAGGTGGAGAAGCCAGTTCGAAGGAATAGGCAATCGGTGAATTTATAAAGAAGTAGGAGGAGGGCAGAATATAGGACAATTTCATAGCTGAGATAGGCAGCAATACTAGCTCCAATGCTGTGTTCCTTAAAAAAGACAAATAATAGTCCAGTCAACGAAGGCCAAAATCAGATTAGAAAAAATAAGTGTAATTTCAGAGGAAATTTAGCTGGTTGTTGGGGGTAGTGTCCTAAAACGACGCCACAAAAGTCCCACTTGGTGTAGTACTTACGTGGTTAGTACTAAGTGCAGGGAGGGCGTTTCAGTTTTTTCTTAAGTATCCGAAGACTGGTTCTAGCAGAAAACACTCAATTATCCAAGATTAATCTGCATATATAATTTTCCTACAAAAGTCTCTATTTTTTGCCAACGTAGCAATAGTTTAGAAGATGCAGGATGACTAAAGTGAATAGACTAAAGTCCTTATTGTAATGGTAAGATCAATTAAAATGCTAAAGTAGCAGCCTTGGAAATTAAGCCTTCATGTCTATATAATAATTATACAAGAGTGTATTGTATGGAGTCGGAGGAGGAGGGGGGGGGGGGCAGCAAACCTGATATTTAGACAGTGTGCTTCCTCCCTCACATTCAATTCCCTTCACAAGTTTTCTTCAGCTCATGTCCAGTCAACAGATTTATGATTTTAAAATGGTAGTTTTAGGGGTATGGCACCCAGTTATTTGGGAAGAGTGCCTTAAACGTATACTTCCCCCCCCAAAGAATGTAGGTGCAGAGGTACAAAAGAGGGGGGCTTTCAAGGATTTCTCAGTTGAGTTTCGCTCATTAAATTA
>BGPR01031021.1:0-18297 GCA_013235015.1 Araneus ventricosus
GGGACTTCCTCCCACTCCATTTCTTCTACGTAATCGGTAGGCTCCCATTCCATGGTTTCCTCGCAGCTCTGCCAGTCCATCGGTTCACCTGCAAAGAGATCGAAAGAAAACACAAAACAAGACATCGTTAAGTTTACAAGTGAGAGAACAAAGTATTAAGTAATCAAAAGTATCAAAAATCAAAGTATTTTATTCAAAATATCCAATATAATTATCGAAACTAAATTCGCTTTACGAAAACACGTCAACAACTGAAGACGATTTCACTCAAAATGGCGTCTGTAATTGTGAAAATTAGTGTTCAATGAATTTCGACCAATCAGATTAAGAGTTAAAGTAATTGTTACAGTTTCATATTCCTTTGTTATACTAGCAGTTGGATTACTATTTATTAACAATGCGTTTAACTTAACGCTAGAAGTTTTGTCATTGTTAATAAACAATGGGCTTATTAACCATAATATAGTTGTGTTAGTATTAAGTTCTTAAATTTTTCATCCTGAGAATCATCTTAAAATATTCGTGTTCAATTTATCACTCAGTTGAATACAATTCACTCATTCAAACACACAGGAAAATTGACAGGTCTTTGTCTGATGGCTATCCTTTGTTTCTAACTTCAAGCAGATTTATCTTTTCTGAGAAAGCAAAATCTCTATGTACAAAATCACTGTAGCAAAGTCTATCTACGTTACAAGAATACTTGGAATTTACTACTTGAGTCATACTTTAATTTGCTTACTCCTATAATTTAATTCGTTTTTAATTTCGATCATCATGTGGAGCTAAGGAAGGGACAGCTTACCACTATGGGTTTCCGTTTCCACATATCATGCTTAATCGTCAGGAAGAGGAAACGAGAGGCGTTTTTGAGACTTAACTGAGAGCTTTTACATATTTCTCTCGATCGTTGAGTTCCGATGATTAAGCTTTGATGGTATTTAGTTTAGTTTCTGAAGTGCTTGGTGCAGTAACACTGTAACTACTGTTTCATCCCATCTCAATTAATTATCTGTAATGTTTCCATGTCGTTTTATGCTTAGTGAGTTTTGTTTATATATTTTTATCGGTAGCATTTAGTTTATATTTAATAATCAAGAAACTTTGCATTCAGTGTACGCATTGTGATGTCACCTTTTTTTTTGTTCAATAAATTTTTTTGAGCATGCCCATTCAACTGACAGGGAACTTTTACAGTTCCGAGTTGGGGGCTACAGGGTGTCCGAGAAAGGTCTTTATTATTTTAAATATTAATAAAAGAAATTCCAAAAGGTGAAATGAAATGCAGTTTGAAGTAAAAAATTGAAGAAATCTGACGGGTATTTTTTTTCAGTACCTTCAAAGCTCTATGTGATCACATACCACGTGTCTGGAAAGTTTCAGAGCCATAAAGCCGGCCATTCACTTCACAGATAAACTGGATATTTTGGAACGCGAGAAGGAAAAGGCCATAAAAAATCTATGGAAATCAACCAAATGTCTTGTGGTGGTTGGAATTCCGTCTGGACTGAAATCGAAGCGAAAACGTTGGAGTTTAAAGTCTCGCTTCGGAGAGACCTTGAAACAGGCTAGCGAAAAGAACGATGCCTTGCGTAGATTAAAACCTCGCTTTGAGGGTAGCATAAATTAAAATCTGCTGAAGAAATTGTAACTTATTCCTGAAGATGAATTGCACTCTTCCATAATGTATGCCCATTTTGTCGCCAATTTCATGAACTGTTATTCGTTGGTAATCAAGAATAAGGTGAAGAGTTAGTCGAAATTCCAGTTTCACTTGTTCTCGGATGTCGATTATGTGTGAACTTTTGCACTTCTTCACGGCAATTTTTAACACCATGTGTCACTTCCATACTTGAGGCCTCGATAGGATTTCATAACCGAACTGGGCATTAATCTGTGCCAAGTCTTGAGATTTTCATTCGTTAAAAATGTAATGAATATTCGCTGTGAACTGCACGACTAGGTACCTTGCTGGAGTGAAAGTCTCCCTCTCTTGTTCAGTAACTTCGTACGAGACCGATAGCCCTCCAATACCTTTCCTGTGATGCACAGTTCCTGTTCCCTAAAATGACTCGTACCAGCGCTTGATGGAGTTCTCACGTGGAGAGCGACAATTTCGATACTCTAATCGAAAACGCCTTTGAACTAGTACAATTGATTTGCTTTCGTGGAACCAGAGACGTGCCTTCTACTGCGCGGTAGCCATATTGACACTTTCGTGAGGAATCTCCCGCTGCAGCAGATTTGATACGCAGGCACGTAGCGAGGGTAATTGGCGCCCAGATCAGAGTATGGTTTTTTGCCCCCCCCCCAATCATCAGCAGGGGCTCAGCTTGTGTAAACAGCGCCCGGGGTATGGCATTTTTTCGTGCCCTCCAGGGGTGGCACTAGTGTCTGCACGACGGGGGGAACGGTATCTGTACAAGGGGAGGAGGGTAATGAAATTGGTTTATAAATTTCGCCAGAACATTATTTATCTACTATTTGAATACCCCGTTGCGTGAACGGAGTACAAAAATTTTCCCCAACGGGGGGGGGGGCATAGCATCCCCGATAGGGGGCCCTGTCCCCACCCCGGTCCCCTCACTGGCGCCACCCCTGTTAGTGACGTATAAGAGTAGCAAAGAAATCAGTCAATAGTCGGAAATTTTAGATTGTTGGAATGTTTCATGCAGTATTAATGTAAAAGGATCCGTGATTAGAATTATCTACGGTGAACAGCGTATATAATTAAATATTATCTAAATTTTTAAAATAAAATAATCGGTGACACGGAGATGTAAACAAGTAAGCATCAACACGGGTATAATGCACGGGGAGTAAGTAATGCAAGTAAGTATGGGCAAAAGTATAATGCAAGTAAACATCAACACGGGGTATATAATGCAATCCTTTTATCATTAATCTTATATATGAAGCAAATCACAGTCTTTGTAACTCTTTGTATGGTGTGCATCAACCACATCACATTACCAAAATCTCGTGGAATCCATTCTTGCCTGTCTGTCTGTCGACGATCTACAGAACAAACTGCTGAACCTAGAGTTACCAAATTTGTCACAGGCATACATACATTTGGAGGGTGGGAATTACCAGAATGTCGTGGAATCCATTCCTGTCTGTCTGTCGACGATCTACAGAACAGACTGCTGAACCTAGAGTTACCAAATTTGTCACACGCATACAAACATTTGGAGGGTGGGAATTACCAGAATCTCGTGGAATCCATTCCTGCCTGTCTGGCTCGTCTGCATGTCTGTCGACGATCTACAGAACAAACTGCTGAACCTCGAGTTACCAAATTTGTCACAGCATACAAATACATTTGGAGGTAAAATTGTCAAGTCTTGTAGATCAGTTCATGCACTGTCTGTCCGATCTAAGAACAGACTGACTGGAACCTAGAGTTCAAATTTGTAACAGCTACAAAACATTTGAGGGTGGGATGCTACCAGACTCGTGGAATCCATTCTTGCCTGTCTGTCCGTCGACGATCACAAACAAACTGCTGAACCTAGAATTACCAAATTTGTCAGGCATACATCATTTGAGGGTAGTACCAGAATCTCGTGGATCCCATTCTGTCTGTCTGACGATCTACAGAACAGACTGCTGAACCTAGAGTTACCAAATTTGTCACACGCATACAAACATTTGAGGGTGGGAATTACCAGAATGTCGTGGAATCCATTCCTGTCTGTCGTCTTCGACAGATCACAGAACAAAAAAACGCTGGAACCCAGAGTTACTCAAATTTGCAGGTACATACATTTGGAGGTGAAATTACTAGAATCTCGGAGATCCATTCCTGCCTGTCTGTCTGTTCGTACGATCTAAGACTACAGCTATAAGCTACAAATTTGTACAGTGATACAAGACATTTGAGGGTGTGTGAATTACCAGAATCTCGTGGAATTCCTGCCTGTCTGTCATGACGATCTACAGAACAGACTGTGAACCTAGAATTACCAAATTTCCACAGGTACATACATTTTGGAGGTGGAAATTACCAAGAATCTCGTGAATCCATTCCACTGCTTCCGTCTCGTCTGTCAGATCTACAGAAACTGCTGAACCTAGAAAGCTACCAAAATCTGTCACAGGCATACATACATTTGGAGGGTGGGAATTACCAGAATCTCGTGGAATCCATTCTGCCTGCTGTTCTGTCTGACGACCAGAACAGACTGCTGTGAACCAGAGTTACCAAATCTGTCAAGCACGCATACAAACATTTGAGGGGAATTACTGGGAATGTCGTGGAATCCTCCTGCCTTGTCTGTCTGTCGACGATCTACAGAACAGACTGCTGAACCTAGAGTTACCAAATTGTCACAGGCATACATACATTTGGAGGTGGGAATTTCCTCAGAATCTCTGTGATCCATTCTGCTCTTTGTCATGACGATCTAAGAGCAAACTGTGAGACCTATAGTGTGACCAAATTTCTTTCAGCATACACACATTTGAGGTGGGAATTACCAGAATCTCTGAATCCATTCCTGCTCTGTCTGTCGACAGTCACAGAGGCAACTTCTGCTGAACCTAGAGTTACCAAATTTGTATAGGCATAGCCCTTTGTGGAGGTAGGAGGTTTTGCAGTCAGATTCGGAATCCATGCTGCCTGTCTATAGAACAGGCTGTCCTAGTCCTGTTGGAGCAAAACCAAATTTCAGTCTAGTTTATACTCGCGTCCAAAATTTAAGCATAACTCGTGAAATGCGAAACATTTGGAGTTAATATATGCAAAGTGGTTCACAAGGTGTGGAGGAACCTACTGCTCTCACAAAGGAAGATACGGTTGGTACTTTCTTAGGGGACCCACCAGAAAGTGACCAAGATGAAATGATCTGGCAAATGATCTTAGGATGAAATGAAATCGATAAATGATTCGTAACTTTCATCAGTGGTTTTGTTTGTTGTGTGTAGTGCCTACAAACCTTTCCTCTTAAAATAGCAAATATACATGGGGAGATATAAAGGCTTTTAACCCAAATTTTCCTCGTGTTTTTTTGTTTATAACACGCAGAGTTTGAACTAAATTATATGAAACGTATGGAATACGTGACAATATGTCACAAGCATTATTTTAAAATTGATCTATGCTTGAATATTGTCGTAAAGTCCCATAATAAATAATTTTAACTTGCATGAGCTAGCATAGTATAATTTTTTTCTTTTCTTCTATACTTTGAAGCTAGATGTATAGGCAGCTTAGGTAAAACTTCCAGCTTGAATATCATGAAATTCAGAAAGATAACGACATTGTGGTGAGCTGCGCGCTCTTTTTTTGTCCTTTCTGATATTATTTTGAATAGTTGCCCGAACAAAAGCGGAGATCCTGTTTCTGAACGATCGTTCGCCATTTTGTCTGTTTTCAGTCGATTTTTTTTTGTTATAGAGTTTCGACCAAACGCGTTGTTCGATTTTTTTTTTTTCGAATACAGGCTGAATTCTCCCTTGAAGTCATTAAAACCGACGTATGTGTAAGGATTTTCATTTTCGGATTCCGTTTAAAGATGGTGGTTTAATGGTCTGCTCTTAAGTGTAATGTTCGTAATCTGGCCTATCTGTACTGCCTCCAAAAAATACTAATAATATGAAATGACATTTAATTCTTATTTCGTTATTACTGATAAAAGCAGGCATTTAATTGTAAAAGTAGAGATTTATTTGGGCCAATACGCATTAAAATGGCCAAGCCTTTGGGTGACTGCAATAAAGTAAAGTTAGATTTTTTTTTTTTTTTTCCTTCTGTGCGCGATGTCTACTTTTCACAGTTACACATGATTTAAAGTCGTATTAATGAAAAATATGAATCGTTCTCTGAGAGAATTAAAGAAACTAAAGGGCTTTTCTCAGTGTGACGCTGGTGTGATATTTGGTAGCATTTACCAGAAAATTAATTTAAAGATTTATCATTGGTGAAAGCGAACTGCCTGCAGTTTGCTTTCAATACTATATAAAGGGAAGACTAGCCGGAGAGCGTGAAGTTTAGGTCGTCACAGTTGTGACATACGAACTGCAGATTAAGTGACATTCCTATTCGGTCTAGACTGCAGATTAAATCCAGCCTTTCCCTGGTATATAACATCCAATTTCCTGCATAACATACATATTTGCTCGACGTTCGTTTATGATTTACGTACACTTTAAAACTGTCTGCTTCTGTTTCATAAAATTATTTCCGGATGTATATATTGTGCATTTTTCTCATCTTCATTTTGATTATTTTTACTTATAGCTAGATACAAAAGATATTAGTTTTATCTATTATGATGTATTTTTTACTTTGTCGCTAAAAGTTCATTAGTTCTTATTAACGTCCTGTTTTGAAGCAACGCGAGGACTAAGGGACCCTGTCATTTGAAATACCGATCAGATGATTGAGGAATGATATCTGAGCTGGAAAACTCCAAACTTCCGCACCATGGTGAGTAGAAGGATTCTCGTATAAGAAAAATATAGAGGGAGTAGATGAACATGAGATAATTAAAACCACAATGAGATAGATGGAAAAATTTTAAATTTCGGTCAAATCTTTCAGAAGATAGTCTGTCTGTCCGTGTTCATGTGAACATGATAATTAAAACTGCAATGAATAGATGGAAAAATTTGTATCACCTTTCGGTCAAATCTTTCGTGAAGATAATTGTCTGACCGTGTGCACGTGAGCATGATAATAAAACTGCAACGAGATAGATGGGCAAAATTTTGGTATGTGGTTTTAAACCACAGAATTGTAGATGCGTATCAAATTTCAGCCCAAATCTATGAGCGGGTTGACTGTCTGTCTGCCTCCACTGCGTGTTTGTGAACATAATAACTCAGCCACCTGGGCGAGTGAAATTCAAGTATGGATATTGATACCAAAAATAGCACATCGGTGCAAGATTTCAGATTCAACTTGTGAAAGGGTAGGTGCCCTGTGCCCCATTCTCTTTCACTGCACGACAGCGTGAGCGCAAAAGCGGGCCTTATTATGAAATTATTATATGAAAAAGTCGAGAGGAGAACACTGACAGTTGTATTGTTTTCTTGTGTGGAAACTTAGTTCGGAACCATCTATTAGTCACTATTAATACCCACATTTAACTAGTTATTTTATTTTGTTAATTAATTAATCAATCAATAATGCCTGACGTCCCGTTTAGGGCGCTTCAAAAAAATGCACTGCAATTATTTTCAGCATAATTCCAATGAAAAGTATCTTTAAGTATTCGTTTCTTCAGGTTCAATCTACGGGCAGCACATGCAACTTATTAGCCTTATCTTTCAAGCCGGATTCCGGGAAAAAGTACAGTTTCTGCAATGAAGAAGAAAAGTTGCCTTTGTTCAAGTATTTCACTAATTAATTCCATTTGCATTTAGCAAATATGTCAGGAAATACAATTGTAAGAATACTTTCCCCATTTTGGTATTTTACGTAATTTTAGATTTTCAGATTTTATTTTTGCTATTAATAAAACTTTGTCTAAATAGTGAAGTTAAGTTTCTTTGAGGCTAAAAAATACAAATTCTTCCAGGCAGGAACTTTTGAGAATTTTACCAGTTGATTTTCAGGATATGCAATATATAACTATACAAAATATTATTGAAAAATTTCTTGACTGCATTACTAATAATGAAATAGCAATTTTTGCACTATATTGTAGTTGAGTTTTATTAAAAAAAATGCCTGTCGAGATCCTAAACAAATGTAAAAGTCTGTCTTAAAATTACTCTTTTGTTCATTGCCCTCGAAGTGTCTTTATGTTATTTTAAAAAGTATACATATTTATGCATAATCATTGCAATAGATTCAGATTAATTTTACTCTTAAAATTCTTATGTATTTTACTTTTTTACTCTTTAGACTGCTATCAACAATATTTCCTCTTAAAGGAAAATTTGAAAGGATAGACACAAAACTAAAAAATTACTACTTAATATCTGATTCTCATTCTTCAATACTCTTTTAAAAAAGGTTTTAAGGGATTATTGGATTAGCGCTAATATCTAAAAGAGACAGTTGCATGATTATTGTGTTCTCTGAATATATTATATCAGCTGAAAATAAATTAAAAGCAACCTTCTCGAAGTCCGATGATGTTAAAACAGGCTTTTCATCGACTTAAACAAAGGATCTGATATATATTTGAGTTTAGTTTCCAAAGCTAAAATTATTCTTTCTAGTTAACACCGTTTCTGCCAGTCAGATAATTAATCAACTAAGTTTACTTAGATCTTGTGTTTATAAAGGAATTATCCCATTTCCAGCATATAAACAGAATGTCCCAGGCATATTTTACCATAATAGAAGTTAATAAAAAGCATAAAAATCATACCAAAGAGTCTTAGTAGTGGGGTTTACACGCGAACAGTGAAACCGACAGAGATGACGCATGCAGAATCCTCATAAAAGTTTTAACCGGGCTACTGGCAAGTCTCTGTCCGAACTTGACAGCATTATCCTACTGTCGGTTTTACTCGTTCGCGTGTAAACCCCTGCTTATCAAATGTTACAAATCAAATATTTATTGGAATTTCCGCATTATACCTGTAGTGTTAATGCATTGCTTGAAAAAAAACAATTTTGGAAATCAATATATCTGGATGGAATAAAATTTATTTAAGGTAATTCCAAAATGAATCCAACGCAAGGGATTACAATGTAAATAGAAGAACTGCAAGTGAATGTCCTGAGTGATTGATATACGTAACAGAAGAACTTTCATCGACCACTCAATCGAGCAAGATGTGGAGTTCCGCTCTGACAAAGGGTCGGGCATTTGCAAAAGATGCCCTGATCATGATCTCGTACAGTGCCATACTCATAAATAGCACATTTGGAAATCTTCAGTGTTTAGTAATATTGTCCGTAATGCAAGTCTGAGGGCGCCATATCTTCATCGCCAACTTATTTTGGCTCGTGGACCTCCGATGACAGTTCTCAACATACCTTCAACGTCGTCGGATTGGCGTTCGACTGGCCTTTCGGTGACTCTTCATGTGCCTCTGTCACTACCAAAATGACTTTCGTGTATGTTTTCACCTTACCATGACGTGCATTGTGGTGACAGATACCGAATCATCAGTAAGTCGTCGGGCTGAAAATGACAGCAACGCAGGTGAGTTCCTGTAATAATATTAGCGCTAATAAACCGAAAAATTCTGTTTATCTGATACTCAGTTGCTTCCACACATTTAGGGATTGGTGAAATGGTATTTCCTGTTGAAAAGATGCTGTCTCTGCTTCAGAAAACCTTGTAATTAAAATAAAGAAAAAAATAATCTTAACCAATTGCGTGCATGTCCCAACCGTTTCTGTTCTGAACATATTCGTTCAGAATTGTAATTGTAGTGTTCGTGTGTTTGTCAAAATTAGTTTTTTTTTTTTTTTCGTCGGTTCTTGAGTGAAATAAATGTTTTATAATATAAATTTATTCTCCGATTTTACAGATATATTCCATGAAAATCCTTATTATTATTAAATCTGACTTTAATTTGAGAGACAGACGTTAAATATTCAGTATTTTAGAAGAATTAAATGAGAAGCATTTGATATCTGTTCAGCTCATGATATAAAAAAGAAAACACTTTTGTGAGAGTGCCGAAAATTGATGAAAATTTTGATTTATTTATCAAGAGAAAGAAAATATTATTGATAAGAAAACAAGTTTCTTGATTAAAGTGTTAATAAGAGTTATACAAAAAAAATTTTTTCATTCAACTACCATATATTCTTTAGACTTTCAGATCAAGGTAATAAGTATAAAATTGCAAAACAAAGTATGAACAAAAATACATATCTTAATATTCTACAACACAAGAAACAAAACTGCGTAGTATTATTTTTTTACAAATTTAGTAAGCCGCTTATTTTCTACTTAGAAAACCAATCTGTATATGCCCGAAACTCATTCATTATCATAGTTAACCTAAATTTCAAATGCACCTGGTTTCAACGTGAACTGAGTAAAAAAAAATCTAATCCAATTGATACATCACCATATTAAGGCTTTGTATTAGTTAAGAAAAAAGGGGTGTCGACAAAAGAACAACAGGGATAGTATGGCTGTGTTGATAAAGTCGTTGACATTGCTCAATTGTATAATTTTGGTATTGTTTTGTCCTTGAATTAAACAAACAATGTGTTTTATCATAAAACTGATTATTCTATGTCAGAAGTAGGTGAACAAATTTTGATAGTATTTATATCGTTGTAGGCTTTGTGGTTTGTTGGAGAAAAGTATATTGACAACAGAAATAGGTACTTTCCGTTAAAGGCTGGCGCAAGCGAAAAAATCGCCAAATAAGGTGGAATTCCGCCAGATTTCTTTACAACCATTCCCTCTTGCTATGACTGGCCTGCGTTTGGTTCACAATTGAGATTTAGGCTTTTTCCGTTAGTCAAGGCAATGTCACCAATTGTGAATCCAGACAAGCTGTCATTATGAGAAGCGATTTTCCGTTAGCCGGGCGCAAAATGTCGCCAATCAGAACCAAACGAGCCAAGTCGCCAAGAGAATGGTTGTAAGAAATCTGGTGGAATTTACATTTTTCTTTCGCTTGCGCCCTCCGGCTAACGGAAAATCGCTTCGGTTTGGTGACTTGGCTCGCGTCTGCTCCCACACTGGCGACATTTGCGCCCGCTAACGGAAAGAAGTACCTTAGAAATAATATATCGTCGTCGTTCAGGTAGGGAGCCGCGCATCTTCTTATGGACTACCGTAGCCAATTAGAATTTGCAAATGGATTATTTCGCGATAGAAACCTGTTTTCGCAAACATCAAATCAACCGTTAGAGCTTTTGAAACTGGTAAATAACTTTACCGTGCTTACCATATAACGACTCAAAATTATTAAACTGACCACACTAAAACGGTAGTTTTGAATCTCGTGACTTCTGCCGACGAGATATAAGACTTCAGTGGATCGATTTGAAATGTGCCATGCAGTATCTAACCCACCTTCAGTCTTATTATGTTAACCGATGACTTCTTTTTTCCAGGCTATTAGAACTATTATATGTATATGGATATCGGCAGCCATCCTTTCTTCCCCGCAGACCATCTTCAGCGAAGTCGATTCCGTCCTTACGTACAGACCTCTCACACGATGTCGAATCATATACCCGGAGAACATGAAACCCTGGATTGCACTGTTCACGATTGTCACCCAGTACATTTTGCCCCTATCCGTCACCAAATTCCCCTTACCGTTTGATAGGCATAAAGTGTGGTCTCTGAAACACCCTAAATATCGCTGAAGCTCAGATTATAAGTCAAGCGAGATCTAAGATCAAAGTAAGTAAAAAATGATTTTTTTCGATGGGTTGTTTTACTTTAGCACCAGTAAAGGTACAAGAGGAAAATATAAAAAACTAGATTTCAAGATGTTGATAAATCATCACGTTCTAGATCATTTTCTTTATTTGAATTATGACGGTCTCTCTCTGAACATGATAACTTAAAAAGGGAACGCAAGATAAATGAAATCTTGGGGCATGTAGTCCTAACATCATCGTAGATCTGTATTAAATGTTGACTGACTAATAGCGGGAAGGATCCAAAGTGCTTGACTCTTTCTGTACTCCAAACAAATGACGCAGAAACGTAAAAGGAGTATTGAGTACACTCCAGCTGTTTTATTTTACAGATTCTCGTTCCTCGAGGAGAGTAGTACGAGTAGTAAAAAAAAATAATACCCCAACGCAATCCCTGTGGGTGTTACGGCATAACAGGTTTGCGTTTATTTGATATAAGTCGATCTCTAGTTTTCGTAGTTTTAAATTACACCAGGTGCAAACTGAAGGGCGGGAAGGGTCTCTCCCTCTTTGCTGTAATCCTAAAAGAAATCTCTAGTCCATGAATTTCTGTGAATACAGAGACAATGATTTGTTTCTAAGAATGAAAAAAGTATTGTGGGAGTTGAGAAAAAAAAAAAAAAAAAACGCTATAGTATAGAATCACACAAAAAAAAGGCTTTGTAGCCTTGTAGAAATGGGATTACTGTCTAAAAGGGAGAAATAAACACATGCCCCTTAGTAATGAATAATATAATTCTTCTGGTGCTGGATTTCCACACTCAGCACCATATAATCTAACAGCTGTTGAGATAAGAGTGCCCATTCCTCAAAGAGCATTTGTTTCAGTCTTGGATGTCTCCATGAATATAATCACGCCGAAAAGCATCACCTCAAAGCATCCCATATATGTTCTATAGGATTTCAAGCAGGAGAATAAGCTAGCCAATCCATTTTACGGATATCTTCTCACTTCTTGTGGAAGTTTCAGCAGCACGAGTAACATGAGGTGCTGGCTTTGGCCTGTCCATAAAAATGAAGCCTGCACCAATGTCTAGGAACAGGAATATCACTTGTTGACAATGGCGATCTCCAGTAATAGTACCTCTGTCAAAAATTTGGAGATCAGTCCATCCGTTCTTCATTACGGTTTCCAGGTGACGAGCACGCTACATCTCACCGTGAAGGTCTCTTTCTGATGTTACTGGGCATTGAGAATCACTTTGGTGCTGCGACTGAAATAATAACTTTTAGCCAAACAGTTTACAGACGTCTAGCTAAGAAGGGCCTTTACGCCCGACGATGGTATGCGTTCACCCTCAACACATAGCAGAAAACATATTTTTTGTGTGTGTGTGGATTCAATAACATCATTCTTGAACATAGCAAGATTGTATTCATATAATCTTCGCTGAGGAGTTGTGATTCAGTACACAAAGTATTTTCTCGAAGAATAGTCATCGGGAGACAACATGTTGACCACTACCATCCTTTCAATATAAGGAAATCGTTCATTTCGGTGGAAATGGAACTGCTATGGGTGGCACTGCTGTTGTCAGCGCAATCTCTGCTTGTCTTTGATGCCGCAATAGCGTTATAGAAAATGAGGTTCTTGAACCCAAGGAGCCTGAGGAGATGCTATGACGATTTTATAAACGCATCGCGTTGCACTCTGGTAATGATTTTGCGCCACGCAATATACAGAAAACATGCCAGTAAAAAAAAATATCATGTTGCAAAATTAAACGCGTCTCTATTAGCGTACCAAAATGTAGAAAATGGTTTTCCACCTTAACTATGAGATCAAAATCTCGTAAACGTGAGGTGTCGATTCGGAATTAAGGTTTATATTATGTTTTATATCTATTTCTAAGCTCCTGAAGAATTAGAGACGTCACTTTTTCCGCACGTTAACAACGGAAAAGTGATCAACCTACCTGGGTCTGGGGGTGTACCAGATTTAGACCCTTAGTGAAGTTTCTTACCCACGAAGAAATATTCTCTAATTTTCTACATTAAGGAAATCTGATTTTTTTTTTTTTTTTAATTTTAAATACTGGTAGTTAGCAAACGAATTGAAAGTATTATAGGTGAGGGGGGCGGCAGAAATTAAATGGCACGATAAAGGTCTTCGGCTCTAGAACGGGTCTGTCTAATATAAGGGATCATTCTGGAAAATCTCTAAGACAACAGTATATAACAGAGAGTAGGCGCAGAATTAATTTCAACCCAGCATTATTACACTAATGTTCTTATCTGTAATTTATTTCTGGTGAAAAACTTCCAGAAAATATTATCTGAAAAATCTCATTGATGCCAAGTTTACATGCAGTAACTATGCAATAATATTAGGCTACTTTTGCCTATGATTTTAGGAATGTAATAAAATTTTGAGGATTCAAGTATTGTTCTGAAATTAGATAAATTCCTGAAAATATCAAAACGTATATGTACAATTAAAATAAGTTGATATGATGCTTTTCATAAAATGTCATAGATTACCGCTTTTCTTATTAATATATAAATAGAGAGCATATAATTATCTGATAGTTTTGGTAAATTTATCTGAGTCCACAAAATAAACAAAATTAAATATCTGCATAATTGATGCTGTATGTTTACTTTAAACACAGCGCGAAATGACCCTAATAAAATGAATGTAAATATTTTATTTTCAAAAGGGAAAAAAGATTCTGGAAATGTTTTACTGTGTTTAAAAAATTATGGGAAATTTAACCAATTGTATTTTGATAATTTTAGTATAATTGTAATCATCGTTTTTTAGTTCTATCAGATGTTTATTTGTAATGGAGAAGGATCTTGTGTTTCTGTCACTGCTTTTATTTGTAAAGCACAGTTCTTATTCTGCGTGATGACACTTTCTTTGAGTTTGGTACCCAAGGGTAAGTATTGTTTTACACTTTCAAAAAAGTACATTTTGTCCTTCATTATTAGCTCAAGAAAATAATTTATATAAGTAACCAAATGCTAGAATAGCGTCAAAAATTATCTCTTTACATTATATTTAATCGAATCTTTGCATCTATTAAAATTTAAATCAATAAATTTATATTGATGATCATTACAAGTGTATAGAAAGTTGAGATAGATGTAGTTAACTAACGTGCATAATAAGAGCCCTACCAAAATGAAATCTGATAATGCAGCAGAAACTGCAAAAGTGAGGAATAACCTCCTTCTCAAAGCAAAAAACGAAACTGCAATAAAATGAACTAATGGGGAACTGTTCGATTTCGACCCCAGAAAGAAGAGTGCATCTGCACAGTACCTTTCTCTGTGCATTTGCTGGGGTGGGAGGGGACTATTCCCGTTCTGAAGAGAGCTGGGATTCTTTCATTCAACATCCACATAGGGTCAAGCCAACTTACTCAACACAGGACAAAAATATCGGTTTTCACTAAATTTAGCCGTTTCTCTCCCTTTAAAAAAAGAATGTTTAACTGTTGAGAAACTAGTATTAAACTTTTCATATGTCTATATGTATATATTTTCTTCAAAAAAACAAAAAACAAAATTATCTTTCATCATCATTTTAGAGCCCAAGAACGTAGATGACGCCCTAATCGATATCTTTCAAAGACATCGCATTCGTGCAATTAACGAATTTCATAAATATATATATATATATATATTAATATTAGTGCAATTTATAATTTTGAGTTTCAGTATGCCAATGATTATGGTAATCGACCAACTGGATAAAATTCTAGACTAGAAACAACAATGTATCAGCGGTACTGATATGATTTGGTAAATTCTCAGGGCCTCAAGCTTTTACAATTTGTTTCGGCCATCTAGATTTTGATTTAAAAAAATACCCCTACTTCTTTTGAGTATACAAAAAAGTGTGTTTTAAAAACTACGATGTATTATTTTCTTAATAAGTAATTCACACTGATGAGGTTTATAAATGTTTGTCAAAATTTCTAAAATGAACTTAAAACATTTTCGAGTATTACAGATAATCAAAAATGCTGATTCCTCGTGGTGATATAAGTTTTCTCCATGTGCTGGTTACCACTGAATGTGTTCTACTTACTCCATGAATTCAATGCTAATTACAACCAGTATACCCTCACCACTGACTTTCTATTTGCCACTGGTTGGGTAATGAGTTCAGAAGGTTACAACCCATCTATTTATTGCTGCTGGAACGAACATTTCAGCAGGGAGCCGCAAGCTGCATCAACTGGTGTGAGGAACTTAGGAAAGAAAACAAATCCACCATCTGAGGGTTTCCAAAAAGTTACGATGATGTAATGGACTCGCTGAATCATTACCATTAAAGAAAAATGACAAAAGATAAGAAAATTGGGTTTCAAAACCGATTTTGAATAGTTTCATTTAAAGGAGTTTCTTGCGAACAAGTGTGTAATTGACGAGCTGAACTGTACTGGAATTGAAGTGGCCCACAAGAACACTGGCACGAAAAGTGAGCTTTGCAAGTTCTAGAAATATAAGTGCAATAAAGAATGATAATAATATGGCATGGTACAAATGCAATGAGATCTCTAGAAACCAGTAAAACTGGTTATTGCAACTGGGAGGAAGAGATCTTTAAAGACAAGAGTTAAACAGTACAATAAAAGGATGATCAAGATATTAAAGAGTAGTTGAATCAAGTTTATTCCCAAGTTAGCGAAGATCTAAAGCTTCAAAACACAGAAAATTGTATCCTCCTGGCTAATTGACAATGCTCCATCCCACCCAGGAGAAATTATCTTAAAATGGGAAGATGTAAATTTTTTTTTGCAGTTTTTACTCACGACATAGCTCTTATACAGCCCCACGGACCACGGGTAATAATAGCTTCAATGAAGGGGAATGCCTGCTGGCAAGCTTCTGAAGCAAAGGTATTCCTTTTGTCCCCATTGTCAATAGATTAGAGCTGCAAGAAAGAGAATGCAAATGAGAGTTTTCCAACAAGGTGTCACACGACAGGGTTAAAAAGGCAATCACTTTTGAAAACTACTAGCTCATAACCTATGCAATTGTAGCTACTCTACCCTCTAGCACAAAAGTTTCATGATAAGGTACAATCAGACTGAATTTGAATCTTCTTTCCATCTCAACTGTAAGGGAATTTTGGGGAAATGTAGCCCCACCCCCCCCCCCCACACACACCCTTTGAGCTGGACAGTCCATCTACGAACTAGAATTGGCACTACAATACTAAAAAAACTAATCAAAATTACCCCATATCGCGTTCGTAAGATAACATGGGAAAGATGAATGTATAAACCTTTGAACCAGTAATGGCTTCCAGTCTAGGGATGCGATCGTTGAAGATCTTCAGAAATTTTCCGAAGTCGTATCACAAGAGCCATTGGCTAATTTCATGAGAAATCTATCTAATACTAGAAAAAAAGTTATTGGCAAGAAAGACTAAAAAAAGAGGGAATGATCTCGGAGTTTCTTGGAAAGAGTTACAGCATCTATGGAATAAACACTGCTCAGGAGCCAGATAAACAATCTACATTAGACCCATGGAGGAATTACCAAGTGTAGAAAATACTAGAGAGGAAGAAAAATGTCTTGTGATTCTAAGTAAACTGGGTTACTGGAGGAGGTAATGTTGATGAACATTTACTGAGTGGATTAATTGTGAGCTAAATGATACAGGTTTTCAGCATCCACTTTAAGGAACAAAATCGAGGGTGAAGGATTAATATGGTTTTAGAGGAGGAGGAAGAAGAGTTGAAGAAGCAAGCGAGCCATGATGCAGCTCATCGCAGACATTGACGAACCTGCTCAATATCTGAGGAACAAAAAAATATGTATCACTCCTGCAATAAAGTGTTGCTGAAAAACTTCAATCTCAGCCAAACAAGAGGTGTCTTGTGTGATGTCTTCTTAAAGGTTTTAGTGCAAGGTGAAATCCTGGTATGAGTAAAAAAAGTTTGTTGATTACAAAATTTTATATAGTTGTTTTGGATTCTTTAAAAAAAAAATTACCAGATTAAACCTGTAAGAACAGAAATTCATTATTTATTAAGTCATAATTACGTGTATAATTCTGCTGTGAATAAAATTAACTAAAAACATTTGCATATTGATTTGTGCCTTTTTTTTTTTCATCCATTTTTGCAGATTATCCAAGGATAAGCAAATTTGAGAAAAATTGTAGTTTTCTACAGTATTACCTATCTAAGCAATATTCTCTTAAATCTACGAATAGGTAGTGACACTATGTGGATAAAAAAACTAGTCGAAATTAACTAATTAATGATACCCAAGCTCTCAAAATATTAAAATAGGTATCAAGAACAAACAAATGAACAAAATTCTGAAACCTTGGAAGTGAGTAAAAAACCTGATTACAAAATTTTTTAATTTATCAGGTTAAATAAAGCGCATAATAAGATGCGAAAATGAGAAGCAATTGAATTTTTAAAACGAAATTAATCATGTCCTTATCCTATAAGAATGTAATTCTTGCATAAACGCAAGCATTTTTTCATAATCATCAACTCAGAGTACCTTCATGCTATTATTCCACAAGATGTTAGTCTAAGAATGTAAGATTTTTTTTTTTTTAATGATTGAATTTAAATCAATATACCATTGGTTCAGACAAATAATAAAAAATATTAATTTCTACAAGTAAGTTTCTGCTTAGCATTTGTAACTACATGTAGTCTTTTAGCTTTATATAGAAGAAATAAAAAACATAATTATAACATACAGCAAAACATTTTAATCATTAAAACAAAACAAAAAAAAGATAAATTCTCGTTAAATTCCTTTATTTGTCTCAAAACTTAAATAAATTATAAGCAGTATAAGTTTTCTTGTAGTAAAAGGAAATCATAAGTCTTTGAAGCTCCAGGTATTAAGAGGTACACTTACCTATATCTACATTAAAATTTGATAATTAGTAGTGAAATAATCATTAGATTATTCTAAAGTGATTCTTTATTGCAAATCAGCAATTACAGCTTGAGGAAGAACAGATATATAGCAATACCACGTAACTGAACGAAGCAACA
>BGPR01031022.1:0-18297 GCA_013235015.1 Araneus ventricosus
TTTTTTTGACAAAATAACTGCCACCTGTAAGTAAAAAATAAAAGACAAAATAACAATTATAAGTGTTATAAGATCAAGTATCTAAACCACCAGACATTTAACAAAAGAAAATTCTTTTTCATATATTTTAACCATATATATATATATATATATATATATATATATATATATATATATATCATATTCATATTTGAACCATTTTTAAAACCATAATTTTTTCAAGTATTATTCTTTTTTTTAGCTATCTCATATTTTTAATAATAAAGGAAGTGAATTTAAAGAACAATTTCAGAAATAACGATTGCTTTTAGTATTCTTAACCTTTTCCTTACGGGTGATGCAACTGTAGTATCAGAAGTTGTTTTACCTTTGCTTGCTGGTACAACTGCTGCACCAGTAACAAGTTATCCCCCCTTGTAAACTTCTCAGCTGTGTCCTAATTGCCCTTTCAAAACCCAATCTATTGTGCCGCACCGCATGTGGTCAGGAGATTTAGGCCAGGAAAAAATATTACAACTGTTGGCGTTACTGAGTTTTGAGAGTCATTCATTGGCGACTTTTCTATAAGAAAAAGACATCTTCAAATATGTGGAATGAGTAAATACAATTTTATTCCCGAGTTGAACTCGACCAAAGAATCATTGCTTTTTCCTCGGCTTTATCATTAACTCATGGCTTCAGATATATTTTTCGTTTTTTATAAAGCGAGTTGATTTATTTTGTAATTAATTATAGATATGAACCAAATCTTCACTTTTAATTGCAATCTCAGAATACTAAGAAAAAGGTTGAAAAACTATCAAGATCCAACTATCAACAATTCTCAGTTTTCCTTTGTGTTCAAATACTGGAAGAGAAACACATATTATATTTCCTATTTCTTCATTTAAGTTATCTGAAATATTATTAAACATTTCAGAAGTCTTTTTACCCTTGCCTCCTAGTACAACTAATGTACCAGTAACAAGTTAGCATTTGATTCTCCCGCCGCACATGTCTAGCATGCAAGCGTGTAGCTGAATCTATGCGGATGACAAGAGATACCGCTGAGAAGCTGTACCCAATATGGTGGAACCCAACCTGTAACCCATGAGGCAAAAAAGGAAAAACAGTTCACGGTACAATAGCCGATATTACAATAATGTAAATCATGTCTCCTAAAATAGTATAAAAAAATTAACAAAGTAGCTATCATGAGAGAAATTAATCCCCCATGTAAAGATTTCAGCTGTGCCCTAATTGCCCTTTAAATCCCTGCCTACTGTGCCGCACCGCATGGGGTCAAGAGATTTAGGCCAGCAGAAGTTATTGTAACTGTTGGTTTACTGAGTTTTGAGAGCCACTTTTTGGCGATTTTTCTTCAAAAAGCAGCATTCTTCGGATGCGTGGAATGAGTGAACTTAATTTCATTTCCGAGTTTCACTCGACCGAAACTCGACTTCCTTTTTTCCTCCCGTTTATCATTAACTCTTGGCTTCATCTTTATTTTTCATTTTTTATAAAGCGATTTGATTTATTTTATAATTGAAGAGCTGAGTGGATGAACATGTTAAGTGACAATTAAGCGAATTTTAGAAAACGAGCTCTAAATTTTAGAGGTTACATTTTTTTTTCACTGAATTTTTGCTCTTCCGGCACTTCAGAGCCGAAAAAAGCGTTCTAATTTTTTTATGTTTATTGACATGTTTACTGCTCTTTTAATCAGAGAAATTTAATAATCGTTTGTACTTAACTTGTATTTAATATTGTGAGCTTATATTTACTTTTGATTTTGCACACAACCCCAAGGGAGAAATTGTCCGCTCCCTGGCAACCCATCCTACTTCAAGCGAACAATCCTTAGGTTAAAATCCCCGGTTCTCCCCTTGTCGTTGTGTAGCCTTTTTTGTGTGTGAGCGCGAGCTCTTGCTAGGCTCAATAAATACAGTTTTTAAACATTAATACAGTCTGCTGTTTGAATCATGAACTATCCATTTAACCCCAAACAACATATTCTCCCATTCACGCATCAAAAATCTGTTTCGCTTAGTCGTAGAAGAACATGTTAAGAGCATGTTCCTATTTGCATCAACATAACAGTGATAGATTAAATACAAACGCATAATAATGAATTGATAAAATTGTATAACCATAAAAATCTATACATTTTCATCACTAGTTGAACGAGCAAAATTAAGAAAATTGGATGTTGAAATAGTATAAGCACATACAGACAAAAAGATCAGAAAAAATATGTAAGTTTGGGAATTAATAAAAATAAACCTCAGAATCATTGAAGAGAGAGAAAGTTTAGCTTTTTCTTTTTGTATTAATGTTTCAAAAAAACAATTTGTACTCTTTTTTAAGAAAAGTAAGATTTTGTTCTAAGTTTTTAATCCTTTATGCACCATCGATTCATTCCATCTTGGTCATTATATCGGTCTACTTCATATATTTGGCGATTATCTTCAAATTCGGATGAATCAGAAGAGCTTGATTCAAAGGGGAAATAAACCACCACGAAACAGCAAGGGACCATTCACCTAACATGTTTATCCACTCACTGAAAACTTCGTTGTTTTTTATTTTACACATTTAATGAACTTCCAATATTTAAATTAAATTTCAAAATGTTCTTTTGCCCAAATATCTCAATTTTTTTCAAATACATCACTTAACATGTTCAGCCACTCAGCTCTTCAATTAAGTATAGATAGAGACCAAATTTACACTTTTACACGTAAGCTAACTTGCGTCTGAGATTTGATATATCTCTTAACTACAGTAGAAAATGGGTCATCTAATGAGATTATAAGAATAAAACGAATATGATTCATATGGCGATACGTGTTAATTATAATATCAAAGCACCAAAGAAAACTTTAAAATCTATCAAGATGAACGTTCAAAAGTTTTCAGTTTCTTTTTTGTTCAAATACTGGAAGAGAAACCAATATCAAAATATGCTTATTCTTTGATTTCATTTCTCTAAAAATTACTAAGCACTTAAATTGTTATTGTAATATTTTCATTTATATGAAATAAAACAAGCTCGCATTATATAAAAAAATATAGGAATTTTATATTTAATTTCAGATATTTCGCTTAACGAGTCTAAAACATCTGCCAGTAAATGAAATTTCATATAATTGGCCAAATTGGCGATACAGCGTACCAAGAAAATTCGCCAAGACAAAAAAAGAATGCCAAGTGGAGGGTCGCATAACAGAAAAGTGGCCAATGCACAAATTAACAATTGAAAGTTCCATGATGTTCTCCTCAATTCGTGAATTGATACGATTTTATCTTCGCTGACTTAAACATTTTTGATGTTGATATAAACGTTCTCTGGCTCGAATAGGCGCATCTGCTTCATTTCTAATCAAGACTATCTCATCCAATGGGCTAGTTGGGCTGCAGACAAGGGGCGCCATCGATTCAAAGGCGCCCAAAAATTTATTATGCTGATTTTATTTTAATTTTTAACCAAAAAATTGATTTAACTTAGTTATTCAAATACAATTATTGTTTAAATTTCAGAACATTATTCTCAGGATTCTTTTCATGTTTCCAGTTTCGCTTGCAGACCAGTGTGGTTAAATTCTTCCAGCGTTTTTTCCACAGCTGACTGATTAAACCACGAAAAATTTCCCTAATGTCATAAAAGAAGAAAAAAGAAAGACCTATAACTGTAGGGTAGGAAGTATCTAGTTACCTGCGGTTTGCCAGTTCTACATACGGAGAAAAACAAGTGATATCCCCTCGTCTAACCTTATAGGGTTGATACTGTTTTGTAGAGAGGGGTGCGCATAATTGTGTAATTTGATTATCCCTTCCGATAGATCATGGAAAAGGGGGTGTGCTGATCTTAACAGACTTATGCCCTGCGAAATGCACGTGTTTTTATATCGCAGAAACTCATCCTGTCCTGTTTGTCAGATATTTTGAACTCTAACTAAGGCTCAAACAATGATAAGGGAAAAAAACAGTATTACTTTTTTTCAACAGCGGATGATTCTGAAATTTTACTGCGATTATATAGTTAAACTAAAGCTGTTTTGCAAGAGGTGAGTTATATTATTATTATTAAATCATTATTTTACATCGCTTTTTTGCAGTAATTATTTTCTTATAGAAACATTATTATTGTAATGGATTAAAGAAAGTTCTGCAAACACAGCGAAACCTCTCGATAGTAGTCACCCCTCCTTTTCAAGCAAAATCCTTTTCGGAGAGGGGTTAGCTGCTCTGAAGTTCAGTGGCGTAAATAGGGTGGGGCAGGTAGGGCAAGCGCTATGGGTACCACTACCTTTGGGCGCAAAATTAAGAAATCAATTACTTACATATATTAGAGAAATGTACTTTTTTTACAATTCTTATTCCTCAGATTCTTAACAATCGAAGTGGCTCCAATCAAGTGTGGGAAAACATAAAGGGTGATGTCATTTTTACAGCCTGGACACCAACTCACGCTACATTTCTCAAAACAAAATAGCAAACAGTTTTACACTTCAAAAACCCATTCTGCGGAAGAGTTCGTTAAGGTCCATTTCAAAGATCTGTGCTTCGGTAGGGGGAGAGGGGGTATACTTGACCATTATCAGATCGTTTTAGTTAAGGGGAGCTAATATATCCATTAACTTCGCAGGGTGTCTAGAGCTTGTAGTTTTCGGCCCCTGTTTTTCACGGTAGGGTTGAAGGTAAAATTTTATAGCCTCCTTATTCAATACTGATTGGCTTATCGGCTTCTTCCGAAGTTCGTGACAAATAATTATGATTAAATTCCTACTTTCAAACAGCAGAGTAAAATCATGGAAATATATTTCTACTTTTTGTTGAAGTGTAAAAGGAATCCATTCCAGATTGTCAGTGTTTAGAGTAATGTATATAATTTTTTATTATTATTCGAATTTATGGAATTTTTTCAGTGTGTTGATTTATTTGTATACATTCTATCTGAAGTTTTAACCCTCCGTTAGACGAATAAAATTTTATTACATGGTTAGGGGCGTGGAATAGATACTTTCCCAATTTTCTCTTCCTTTTTCTTCCTACAAATATTTTTTTCTGAGAAAATTATATCTCTCCCAAATTAAAGAACAGACATCTAAGAAATGTAAAAAAGAGCAAAAATAATTTTAAGTTACTATTTTTTTAATATTTTTAGAGAGATTACAAAAATAGGATAAAAAATAAAAATATTTCTGGTTTTAGCATCCTTTAGCATCTTTTCAGAATTTAGTAGCTTTAAGTATTATAGCATTTTTGACCAACTTTTGGGTAGTTTTGTCCCTATTTCTTCCAAAATATTTCCATCTACCTTTCTTTTCATTAACTTTGGGGGTTTTTTGTCCTGTACTGTTGATTTTTAACATAGCATTTACTCTTTTTTTTCCTTCCACTGAAAGGCGGGCATTGTACAACTCTGCTTAGAATTTCATGTATAATAAGTATCCACCTGAAATTTTCAATGGCATCAAGTCGTTTCATATTCCTATCTATATTATATAAAACGCTTATGCGTGGCGCAAAAAGGACCTTTATTTCTTTCTCCCTTTTGGCAACGATCAGTTTGTTTTCCAATCTCATCCCTGATGCCGAGCATTCCGCTAACCGGTTGAGCTAATCGCTTACACGGAAAATACGTTACTTTTTTTAAATTTATTGATTTTAAATGAGTTTTTTGCGAACTGTTGAATACAATTTGCGTAGAAGAGAGCAGCGTGCAAAGGAATCTCTGGCTTTTATATCTATCTATCTATATACACTGGCTCGCAAAAGTGTTCGTACACTTACGATTTTCAATGAAATAGGGCTCTATCCATTAATCAAAATTAATATTTCAGAATAGGTATTTAATAATAAGATCTATAATCTATTCTTAACAAATCTACATGAAATATGTAAAAAACATACTAAAACTTTATCTTTAAGAAATAAATAATCAAAAAGTAACAAAAGTTTATCTCACAAAAATCTTCGTACACTGAAATATTTGCGGATAAATTCATAATTTAAATTATCGTCTGTCGCTTTATTTTTATTTTTGCATTGTGGTGGCATTTAAAAAATCGTTTGGCTTTAATTTTTGCTTGCTTACACCGTAATATTCTATTTATTATTTAAAAATGGCTCGTAGTCATAACGAAACAACAATCAGCATTCGAAAATTGATTATTTTTCATCATAGCAATGGTAAATCAGTTCGTAATATCGCTAAATTAGTTAATTTATCCCATTCTACAGTGCAGCATGTGCTAAAACGCTTTAAAGAAGAAAATGGGATCGAAAACAAGGTAAGAAAAGGTCGACCGGCAAAGTTAACAGAATGTGATCAGAGATATACAATTAGAAAATTTGCGAAAAATCCAAGTTTGAGTGCTTTAAAAGTTTCTGCAGAATTTAATGAAAAATTTTCTACTTCTCAATTTAAACTGAAACTGTACGATGAGTTTTCAGAACAGCTGGATTAAATAGGCGTTCTGCCCGTAGAAAATATTTTGTTAGTGCTATAAACAGAAAGCTTAGGCTTTTCTTCGCAAAATCAATGTTAAATGAACCAGAAACGTATTGGAATAATGTCTCATTTGCAGATAAAAGCAAATTTAACATTTCTGGTTCCGATAGACGTATAATGGTATGAAGAAGAATAATGAGGAACTTAATCCCAAGAACTTAGTTGGAACAGTTAAGTATGGCGGTGAAAGTGTCCTTGTGTGGGGATGCATGTCAGCATCAGGCCTAGGTAATTTGGTATTTATTGATGGCATAATGAATCATGCTCTTTATTTAAATATTTTTAAGAGACAATTTAGAATTATCAGCCCGAAATTTGGGTATTGGAAACAACATTGTTTTTCATCAAGATAACGATCCTAAGCACACGGCTCTCAACGTTCGCCTCTGGTGTCTCTATAATTGTCCACAAAATTTGAAAACACCACCTCCATCGCCAGATTTAAACCCTATAGAACATATTTGGAGGGAACTGAAGGTTAGAGTATGAAAACACGACATTAAAACAAAAAACTAACTAAAAACAGTAATGATGGAAGAATGGATGAACATTGATGCAGAAATTACAAAAAAACTATTGAAATCTATGCTATTAATTGAAAATTAAAATCTTAATATAAATAAAAGTCATTGTGGGTATGTATGTTCCACATCCCCTCCTAAACCACGGCACTGATTTCAACCAAACTTTGCACACTTATTAATTAAGACAAGGAAAAGATTACTGTCTATTTTTAAAGCGGAAAAGTTATTTAAACAGTCAGTTAATTAAAAAGTAACCGAAACCGTTTTTCCGCTGTAAGTTCGGAGAACATTATGCCCCGAAAATTATTTTTATACCATCTAAAAGTTCAAAAATTTACCTTTTTAATGATATCAATTTTATATCTGCGATATTTTTCCTTCAATTTTTATTAATTTTTCAAAATTTATTAAAATGCTGACACGCAGACAATTTTAAAATAAATCAAATTTAATGATACTAGAGTTGATACTGATGAGTTGCTAGGCAACGGTGTAATTACTTTGGCATTTTTATGTTTTTTTTTTTTTCAAATATCGTTTGGCAATGTTTTTATTGTTTCTTAAAGAATTCTAAAGCTTATTTAATTAGATTAAAAAATCACTGCAGTTCATATCACCGGTCATTTTTACCTGCGTTCCTTAACAAATAATAAATCTTTAATAATATATTAAATGAGAAAGTGTGTCTGTCTGTTTGTTACGCTTTCACGACCAAACTACACGTGGAATAACTTATTGTCAAGCGTGACTTCAAACATCACGTGATCGTAAAGAAAGCCGCGATTGTGCGATCTTCCTGAGAAAATAAACAAATAATGAGAGAGTGTTTTAATTTCACGCATTCCGATAATACCGAAAGAATTACAATCCAAGTTCAAAAGGTAACAATTCCCTTTAAAATTGGCTCAGGGCCGGACACTCAAAGGGGCAGGCGTACATTTGGAAATACCATATTTTTTCCATGGACAACTATATATGGCGTGTTCACGTGTGTCCAGACCACAAAACCTCTACCTCCGTGCAAGAAACGCAAAACAAAAAACGTAGTATACAAAAGTGTGTTAGCATAGATAAACAAATTACGTAACTATAACAGCATAAACTCCTGTTAGTCGTCCAATTATGTATTATCAACCGTCAAAACTTTTAATTTCCCCTTTCAACATATAACGAAAAATTTACATTCGTGAATTTAAAAAATTTAATTATTCAAATTCTTCGCGCACGAAGTCGCGAGTAACAGCTAGTCAATTATAAAAGGCTAAAACTATATAATTATTATGGGTTTTAATTTTAAATTGTTAATATGAACAGGTTTCAAGCAACTATTTTCTTTAAACTGTCTTTTTTTATATAAAAGATTGCTAGATGCATTACATCATTCTACGACAACTACAATTTTCTGAGATTTAAAACACAAATGACTACACTGAAAAAAATATTATATCTTTTTTGACTAAATAATTATTGGAATAAGCATGTATACATGTGGGGAAGCTTTTCTGAACTACATTTCATTGTATATAGAGCATATTTTAAATTTTGGTGGAAAAAGCAATGTTTTAAAAATTTTTTTGAAGATTTGGAAAAAGGCTATCCTATCAGTTTTAAACTTAAAATTTTGTTGGAATGAAGTTATATTGAAATAAACTGTTGAAGAAATAGTCAAATGTGTATGCCAAGAAGTTTTAAATGATTGATTTCTGATTGATAAAAATAATTTTGATTTTTAATCATCTTTGAATTATAAATATTAACATTGAAATTTCTTCCTAACATTTACATAAATATATATACATATCTGTACTAACAGAAGATTTTAATTGTAGAAATATGAAAAATTGATTTTAGCAGTTCATGCAATTTCAAATAATTTAAATTTACTTTTAGTAATTAATGTACTTATAATTCTCTAATACGAGCAGAAACACATAAATGTATGGCGAGCGAAGTGAGCCGGGATCACACAGTGCTCCCGAAAGAATCACAACGTGATTCTTGGAGTCTGATGAGCAGGGTGTGTAATGTATATATATAAAGATTTTACACCAACTGTGCTATGGCACGGAGGGTATTCATTGTAGCGAGCGAAGCGAGCAGTGTTTGCAAAGCAAACCCCGGAGGAAAGAAATGCAATCCTCCTGGGGTTTGGCGAGCAAGGGGCAGGGTCCCCTAGTCGATATTACTTTGTTATAAAATTAAAAAAGCGTTAATAATATAGATGTTTTAAATGCTGCAAAAAAAATCATAATCAAATGAAATGTATTGATTGACATATCTTTTTTTCCGGCATAGATGATCAAGAACATCAATTCCTTCCAAAACTTTAACAAATTAAACAAATATATATTGAAATATAATTTACAACGTTAGTTTTTACTTTTGAATTTTTAGACAACCCTCTTTTTTCCTTCATCAAATCTTTAAATCAATGGTTTTTCTTCTGTTGAGAAATATAATCATATTTCAGATAAATTTTTAATCAAAATCTTTACTTTATTCTTAAACTATGAAGTCTTGCTTTATTTTGTTTTAAACACAAAGTAATTTTTAGGGACTAGATTTATCATGTGATATTTATTAAAAATTAGCCATAATTTCCACAATTTCTAAAGCTATAAATATTTTTAACTGTGCATTTCATAAAGAAAAAATTGAGTTCACCTTACTTTTAGAATTAAAATATCTGTAGTTATTTGGCTATTCTTTCATGCGATATCAAAAATTAAATATAAAATTTCCAATCACTTAATAATTACAATTATTGTAATAACCATCGGAATCATGTGTAATTTTTCTGACTAAAAATCGTTACATATATTTTTAAAAAAATCGTTCTGTGGGTTTATGGTGTAAACAGTCCAACACGCAGGATAATTGAGAATGAAGGTATATTTAGAAATATGCAGGAAAACACGAAGGACAGGTAACAGGAAACAATACATCTTGCACAGATTAGCAAAGTAAACAGACAACAATTCACAAGTAATAATAGTTCAGCCCTTTGTGATTTAGCAACGCAAACAGTCAGCAAATCACTAATAACGACAATAACAACACTTTGAATAGTGCTCAGCTCACTAGCTTTGAAGCTCACACTGCATAAGATACACCAAATTTGTTCCAGTCGATCAACAAACAATCTCTGATCCAAGCGCGGTTATTATATACTCTCCCCGACAGGCCGTGACGTCACATGCAGTTTGCTCGTACATTCAAGCGTATTTTCTTTCCTAATAAAGGTATCGAGAAAAGGGTCGATTTTCGCCAATGCCGCCAAATAGCCAAAATAGTCGTCAAGCTCGTCGCCAAGGTCAGGGGTCCAAGACCGGCCATCCCGTACTTAACCCTGTAAAACTCTCTCCCCAAACTAGTGAGGCAGGAAAGCAACATTACATTTTTATAACACTGCTCCCCTCTGGAAAGACTGACGTCCCGGCAGTCTTATAACATAGAATTATGATCAGTAGCTCGTTAGGGAGCTAGCCGATTAAAGTGAATGACTTTTGGCTTGGCGTTAGGTGACATCTGAACTCTGTAGATAATATCATTGAGTTTCTTGACGATAGTATAAGGTCCTTCCCAGTTCTGCTGTAGTTTCGAGTTCAGACCCCACTATCACTTCGGGTTATACATCCAGACTTGATCACCGACATTCAAATGATGGTCTCTTGCTCCGTAATCATAGCGAGTCTTCATTCGTGGACTGGCCAGTTTAATTCTCTCTCTGGCAAACGCATGCACGCTTTCCAAACGTGCCTCTAAATTATTCAGGTATTCATTCGGCGAGGAAGGCGTATCACTCGCTCGCACAAAGAGGATATCACAGGGCAATCGTAGTGTTCGACCAAAAAGCATATCTGCTGGAGTGAATCTGGTCACTTCATGGTCTGCGCTCCTATAGGCAAACAGAAAGTTTGGCAAATTTGTATCCCAGTCAGTCTGATTCTTCGAAACAAATAAAGACAGATGATTTAAAATTAATTAAGACGATTAAACCTCTCGACCATGCCTTCGGATTCAAGATGTAACGCCGTCTTTCGAGTCTTCTGAATACCTAAAAGTTTGCAAAGGTCAGTAAAGAGTGTGGAATTAAAATTTGTACCTTGATCCGAATGTAATATCATAGGTACGACATAACGAAAAATCTAGGTTCGAACAAGTTCTTCAGCCACGGTCGAGGCTTCCTGATCTGTAATGGGGATTGCTTTAGGTCACTTAGTAAAACAGTCCATCAATAATAGAACATACCGATTCCCCTTTGTCGTTACAGGAAAAGTTCCTAAAATATCCAAAACCATTCTTTCGAAACGTGCTACAACATTATAGCGCTGTAAGCGACCTTTAGTTCTTGTTTTGGGTCCTTTTCGGGTTCCGCAAGCGTGGCATTCTCTGCACCATTTTTCGACGTCGGCGCGATGTCGATCCCAATAAAATCGCTCTCGGGTTTTGCTCAACGTTTTCATGACTCCACAATGGCCTCCACTTGCGCTGTCATGAGTCTCTCTCAGAACTTCTTGAATTCTGCTTTTCGTTAGAATTAATTGCCATCAACAAGATTTTCCATCATCACTTGCTCCTTACGATACAAAACACCATCCTTAAGATGTAAGGAGTCCCAAAGAGACCAGTATCGTTTTGTTGCAGAATTCTCCGTAGCGAATTCTTAGCAAGATGGTCGATCCTCCGAATTCAGTTTCTTCTCCAGAATTGATCTAATAGCAAGATCTTCCACTTGTGCCGTTTGAACGACCTGCTTTCTAACAGCATCATACCACTGGACTAAACCAAGTAAAAACCTAGCTACTATCTGGTGGAGAAATATTTTTAACAAAAATCTTTGAAGACTCAAAATCATCAACTTAGTCTCTTTTTAAACAAAAAATGAAAACTTGATAAAATCTTAAGACAAACAAAATAATACATCTGGCGTAGACTCCTTCTTGGATTCAGAAATTTTTCCTTTTCAATAAGACAAACAAGGTCTCAAACCTAAATGATCCAGTAAGAATAAATTAACAATTTTTTACTTTTCCAATTCTTCTCTTATAAAGAGACATTTTTAATTTTAATTTTAGCTCAGTAATACGTTCTCGTCATCACTTTGTAAATTATAATTTAATAAACAATTGAAGAAACAGCCTCAAGTTCTCTTGGAGGCTGCAACTTTTAACCAACAATGTATCATGTGTTTTTTTATTTATACAAGTCTGTAATTTTTTAAAGCCTCGTATAAAGTCTATAATTTTTTAAAGCCTTGTATAAAGTCTGTAATTTTTTAAAGCCTTTCTTTCAATAAGGTTTCACATATGCCTACCCAACCGGCAAGGAGTCGTCCTGGCTCCATGTTCGGGGGTATACTGTAGTGTTAAAAGTTGTGCCTTTTGGATCTTATTTGAAGACCAGGGATCCTAAGTGGTTAAAACTTTCACGGAAATGTCTGTTTACAATTCCGAACTTTTTTTCAGCATTCGTGTAATGTTTGCATCTCTCTTTACAGGGTCTTCGAGAGAGTACATCTGCATTTCCGTGAATAATTCCCTTGCGATGCTGGATTTCTAAGTCATATTCTTGAAGTCTTTGAATACAACTAGCTAGCTGGCCTTAAGGATCCATAAAATTCAAAAGTCATCTCAGGGAAGCATGATCAGTCCGGAGAAGAAATCTCCGTCCATAGAGGTAGTGATTTAAATGCTCTATAGATTTCACTACAGCTAGTAATTTTTTACGCGTGACAAAATAATTTCTTTCTGGCTTACCCAAGCTCCTGCTGAAGTAAGCGATGACACATTCTTCGTTGCCAATTTTCTGAGAAAGAACGACTCCTCTTCCTTTATGATTAGTATCCGTATCCAAGATAAATTCATTGTCAGTCCACGAATAAGTCGAAACAGGGGAAGTTGTCATAGCCTGCTTTAGACTATTGAAAGATTTCTCGCATTCTTCCGTCTAATTAAAGTTTGATCCAGCTTCATTAATTTATGTAGAGGTCTTGCTATTGCGGAGAAATTTCTTACAAAACGACGATAATAGGTGCAAAGTCCAAGGAAACTTCGGAGATCATGTACTGTCTCTGGACGAGGTCAATAAACTACTGCCTTAATTTTTTCCGGGTCGGTTTTAACTCCGTCTACAGAAATTACGTGTCCAAGATAAGAAACCTCCTTTCGGAATAATCTACATTCCAAGCTGCATTATAATCTACATTCTACAATGCAGCCGTTATTCCATAATTACCCCTGTAAAACTCTCTTCCCAACTATCAGAGTAGCGAGGCAAGAAATCGACATTACATATATTTGTAATAATATCAATTAAATAAATGATTATGAAAGTGTTAAACAAGGTGCAGAGTGTTTATATACACATATTATTGTTATAATTTATGTATTATATTATTTAAATATATAAAATATGTGTAGTTGAATGATACTATTCTCATACTATAAATTAAAATGCATATTTTGTGTCAATTAAATAAATAATTTAAAAAATGTTAGATAAAATACAAATGATTTATAATTTTTTGTTCTATTAATTTATGTATTAGTTTATTATTGCATTTTTATATTAAATAAATACATAGAATGCAATAGAAGAAAATACTTTTCTATAATGCAACCGTAAAAATGTATCCGGTATACGATAAGAGATGACGGAAGCTGGCTTACAAATTCCTATTTTAAAAAGGTGCAAAATGCTAGACACTGTTCAGAGAACAGGTGGCTTTTTCTTGTTTATTTATCGTTTTATTAAGTAAGTATTTTCGTTTGGCCATAGGCGCTGAGATTCCTGGTTACAGTTCTGATGGGGCGCCAAATAACTCTAGCCCAGAACGCTCAAATTTGTAGAGAACTGATCTCTTTTGAATAATTTCATCCAAAGTTTCATTATATTATTATATATTATTATTATATACTCATATTGTAAGAAATATTGTAAATTCTTCACCTTAAGCACATTTAGTTAAAGTAAAACGTTTTCTTCTTACACCAAAACGAATATAGTAACAGACTAACACTATGAATTTATGCCTACTATGGAGCAGGCTACAGGTTTTGTTTTGTAAACCAACCGATCGTTGCAATCGGCAATAGAGAAATTAACCTCTTTTCTGCTCCACATACGTTAGCGTTTTATATATATATACAGATAATATTATAAAGATTAAAGTACATGTTTGTTCAAACATTCTGAAAACAAATACTCTTGGTCGTGGAATTATTTACACCAAGAGTATCAAACTCGCTGTCCACATCGAATATCTTTGCGGCCCAGTATGTAGCAAAATTTTAAATTTCCTCCCTTGATTCTTTAAATTCCTAATTATTAATAAACTGTCTGATGTCCGATTACTAGTCGTGTTACTTCGACGCACCATTTCCCCTACTAATAGCAACGAACATTTTAAGAGCCTAAAATAAAATAAAACGGACCACACCATCAGTGTTCCAGTGTTACGGAACGAAATGAATTTTTCTACAAACGAATATAGAATCACTACCTAACCGTATGCAAATGGAGGCAATCGAAATTCAGTGTTGTTCCGATTTCAAAGCAAATCTCAGTGAAATTTTGATGCCTGTATTTTACAAATATTTACCAATCAGATTTGACAACACTCGCAAATTAGCATATGATAATGAATTATTCGATTCTTATTGGTTATAGGGACCCCGTGTTGGCGACTGCTTTTCCGAGTTGTCGCCAACACGAACATTGGCAATATTATCTGATACGATGACAGCAACCGGTATAAACCAGAATTTGGCGTCGTTCCTACGTGTTGGCGAGTTTTGGGTCATTGTTCCTCTAACCGATAAGTATATATTAATTTGTTTATTTTTTATGTTTGGAATTACTTATCTGTATAATCAATTATGTTCTAGTTCCAATATTACCTTGGATCGGTTTTGAAATTAATCACTGCGGATAAGATATCCCTCTAAGTAGAAAAGATAGAAGCGCAGAAGAGATACCAAGTGTCAGAAAGAAAATTTTAATTTTACCGTTGTCCCTTTTCATTTCCTATTGTGTTTATGAAATAAATCTACGCTTCTATAAAATGTGAAGTTTTTTTTGGTCCACATACAATTAAATCCTATTAGCCTGCTTCATCGACCAGCTGTTTGCCTGTACTATTAATAACCTGTGTCTATGATTGCAACTGGGCGAAATAAATTGGCGAATTGGCAGTTGAAGGGGCTGAGAGACTCTGCCAAAGATTTATTTTGCAATATATCTCAAACATTAACGACTGAAGGTTGGTAGACGACCATTGATGGCATATCTAGGAGTCATAAGCTTTCATATGAAATATAAATTTTTGAAATTGGGGCTGGGTGCCTCTGTCAAGTTTTTCCCAATAGAGAATGTACAGTGGAGAAGTATTTTTTCGATTTCTCTCGAAAATGGGGGGGGGGGGGGGGGGGATTTTAAAGCAATATCTAGGGGCGTTAAACTTCCATATGAAATAAAAATTGTTGAAATCTGTCAAGTGGTTTTGGCTATAGAACTGGTCCTCTGGTTTTGCCAATTATTTTAAATATAGAGATTTATTTGGTCTGTGCTAACATTTGAGTTTGACACTCTTGATCTACATTCTCCCTTTTCCAGACCCACAGAACGAACACTCGTTGCTGCCACGGCGTCGTACCTATAATCTACAATAGATGTAGGGTGTGGTACTAAATTTATAAAAGGCCCTTACCTATCCTTTGGCGCACCACCAAAATTATTCCCTTTGACGTCTTTCTTTTGTAGACTCCATCTTCTTCTTCTTAACAACCTACCCCATACTGTAAATATATCCGTCCGCTTCCCGTATCGTGTACATTATTGACCTAAAACAAAACAAAAATGTTTCATGAGAGAGATGAAAATCAAATAGTTACATTATTCACATTAAAATAATTTGTTACTTTTGTAATCAAAATTATTCCAAAAATAGGAGCCAACTATAGTATAATTTTTATTTTTAAAATATTATATGTTCTCCGTGAGGTATTACAAGGGCAAACTTGCTTACCAATGGTCCGCAACTGTCGCCGCTTGAAGTTGATACAATTACGTTTCCGCTGGCCTGAATGTATACGTCATTTGCCTAAAACAAAGGAAAATAATTTCTTTCATAGAGGAATGAAAATCAAATAGCTACATTATAGACATTAAAAAAAATTGTTACTTTTGCAATCAAAATTATTCAAAAAATAGGAGTCAACTATAATATAATTATTATTTATATAATATTATACTTCTTCGTGAGGTTTCAAAAGGGCAAACTTGTTTACCAATTTTCCGCAAATATTTCTTGAACCGCAATTCTTGTACGATATATTAATGGCTCCGCTGCCCGCATTGCGTACATCATTGACCTAAAACAAAAGGAAGTAATTTGTTTCATGGGAGGAATGAAAACCAAATAGCTACATCATTGACATTAAAAAAACCAAAATCAAATGCATTCAAAAAATAGGATTCAACTATAGTATAATTATTATTTATATAATATTATAGGTGCTCCAAGGGCAAACTTGTTTACCAGTCTTCTGTGAATATTGGTGTCACTTGTCACATACATTATATGATACTGTCCGCTTCCCCCATTGTATATATTATGGATCAAAATAAAAAAAATCAAGTAAAAATTTCATAAGAGGGATGAAAATAAACAGCTACATTATTGACATATAAAAAAAATGTTTTTATAATCAAATGTATTATAACATAGAATTCTATTAGTTTAATTATTATTTGCATAATATTATAGGTTCTCCGTGAGGGAACACAAGGGAGGGAAAACAAGGGACACAAGGGAGATGAAAAAAGTGTACACTTGCTTACCAATTCTTATCTCTAAGTTGACGCACTACCATACGTTATATGAAAGATTCCGCTGCCCGCATTATGTACATCATGGAACTACACAATGCGGAAAGAAAATAATGTTTCTCCATGGTGGGATAAAAATCATATGGCTGCATTGCTGTCATTTAAAAAAAATTGTCTTTGTAATCAAATGTATTATAAAATAGGAGGCTATTAGTATAATTATTATTTATATAATGTGATATTTATTACAAAAATAGTTAGTTATTTCTAAAGTTTTCTTTCTAAAACGTTTTAGTGTGACAATATGATATTTGTCTTACGAGCGTTGCTTAGCAACGCAGGATAAAAGATGTCAGTTGTTTTTAAGGTTTAAAAAAATGTTAATGTAGAGAGACCGAAATGTAATGACTGATGTATATAGTTAAAGCGAATGAACGGTATTTTGGTGAAAATTATGTTAAAATAAAAGTGTTTTTTTTAAAAAAAAGTCTGTTAATTCATCCTGCAATACAGTACAATAATATTATAGGTTCTCCGTGAGATATTAGGGGAAACTATGGACCGTACTTTTACCTTTTTTTATATTTCTAGAATATTTGAATTTTTATCATCTTATAAAAGATTTGTTTTTAAGAAGGGTAGATGTACTGATGGAAACTGATATCTCATTTTATCATTAAAAAATATATTTCATGAAATCGCCTAGGGTCAAGTATCCCTACCCGTACGGTCAAGTATCCCAAAAGTTAGAGAGTATTTAAATTCTTTTGATAATTTGAATGTTCTCGAAATTCAGATATTAGTTTAATACTGCCGAATTACAAAAGGTATTTCTTATTAAAGGTATTTATTATATTAAAAATATAAATGAAACTAATAAAAAAATAATATGGAATCTATAAAAGCAGCTGTTATTAATAAAATTAGTTAAATTAGTATAGTCCTTTAAATAAATTTAATTATTAAATTAAATTATTTCAAAATTTAATAAAGAATTAAAATATTGATTTAATTGAATGATAAAAATTACAGAAGTGGGCCTAGCAGCGTCGTTAGCTCGTTGTAGAAATGCCGGTTTTGGAAAATTGGAATGAAAAGAATACCATCAAATTGGAAAAAAGATCTAAAAAATATTGTACAAAGCTAAAATTAGAGAACCTTAATAGACTTACTCGGTTCTTCTATTTAAAGAAAATTGAGAGCAAAAGAATAAAAATATATTTAAGAGAAAATTCAAATCAAGAAAGAAAGACAATCTCAATAGAAATGGCGAAACGTTAAATAAAACCAAACAATGACAAATAGTTCGAGGAAAGGATTTGTTGGATTGCAAAAATTGCATCTACATCATTTTTCGGTTTTATCAATATTTTTAATTATTTAATTCTTCGCCACCAGAGTTTCTTTCGAATCTTGTGGCATCTCTGGCAACTTTTGAAATTTTAA
>BGPR01031023.1:0-18295 GCA_013235015.1 Araneus ventricosus
ATGCCTTGAGAAACCACAGGGCCGAAATATTAAATAGGCAAAGTAGGCAACTGCTTATGGGCCCCGCAACTTTGGAGGGCCCCAAGGCCTCCAGATTTTTTTGCGGTATTTTCAGGATTATATAATTTTGTGTTTTTATTTTATTTACAAGGTTCATCTACTGGAACATATTCAAATTAAATTCAACCACCGTTTAAATGTCAGAATGTTATCTTTTTATCTTAACAAAGTCGATTGCAGATAAGTTAGTTCCTTCCTTTTGAAAGTTGGCTGTCTGAGTTACAAGTCAACAGCACTGGGAAACTTTGTATTTGAGTATTTATAATGAGTTAAAAAAGTTTTTTAAAACCATTTCGTTTAAAATTACTTTTGAATTTTTTTAAACGTCAGATATATTGAAACCACATCTCTTGAAGATCATCCTCAAATGAATGTATTTTATTTCAGTTTATAGTTAGATGAGTTATTTAAAAAAAGCTTATATAGAGATAAATTAAAATCAATAGAAAAATATCTAGTTTTTGGAAGAGGAAAGAGGGCCCGAAATTAGCACTGCCTAAGGGCCCTACAGAACTTAATCCTGCCCTGAGGATCCATAGATAGCTCAATACAATGAATTAATTTGAATTTTCCCAGATAAAGGAAATCTGATGCAATACTATTTCCTTCTCTATACAAACACGAAAAGTTGCTTTAATGAAGCCAATCTGAAGGCAAACTTCAAAAAGGAAGTAAAGATTGATTCAATTTTTAAAAAATCAAAATAAATTGTGAAGCATACTAAGAGAAAAAAATATAAAAAAAGGCGAACTAAAATTGCACTTTAAAAGCAAAGGAAACGGGAAAAGAGTTAAAAGCATTTTTCCTGGAAGGAAGCAAATGTAGCATAATTAGTGAACAACAGTTTCATTATAGGACAGCTTACTGATCCTCCTACTACAAGAGTGGATACAATACCTTTTGTGAGAACCGGAACTTAGGGGCTGAAAGGGACAATAGCCAATTAATTCTTCTCATTAAGATTCATTGAATTCATTATTGGGACAACTTTATTTGCTATCGTAAATGTTTTGCCTGACATTTACAACCGTCTTTAGATGTAAAAGAAACCATAATGCCTTTCATAGGAAATGTTAATATTTTGCACCCTTTTATGTCATTTAACTTCTTTTATGTTTCTAACTCGCATGAATGTAAAGATATTATTTCGTAATCGATTTTTCACTCTCTCCCTGATATGCTAGAAGTCTGAAATTTTGTACACTTTTGTGTTCCCGATGAGAATGTTTGCAGTGTTTAATTATCAATTCATCGATTGATTTTAATTAAATTTTGATTCCGTTCGAGAGGCATCATCTGGCAGTGAATTAGAGGACAATAATTGTAAAGAGGCATTAATGATTGCAATAATAAATCACGAAATATATTAAAGACAAAAAAAGTAGAAAATAATCATTAGCATCCATCGTTAGTTTTCTCCCCTTCTCTAACACTGAGGGGAAGATCGGGTAGTATCGGACATGCGTTAATTCTTACATTTGCTGTAGAAGGCCGGATCTGTCAAGACACCAGGATATTGGGTGAAGATCGAAAGTTCACATGCCGCCATATTTAGTCAAACGGCAGTGTTGTTGACACGTGGCAGAAAATTTAGTTTTTACAACAGTTTTTTGAGTGAATGAAGATAACTTCAGGTTGACATAGCTTGCCTAAAAGTGATTATAAGTTGGTTTTTTGTTTATTGTTGAAAACAGCATTTATTGTCTTTAAAGTTGTAGGCCTTAAATCTTCTTAGGCTTAATAATACGTATGCTGTAACCGATGTTTTGCTCCATGATGTTTCGGGTTGTATCGGACATAATGTGCTGGCACATCTACCACAATTTTGAGCTTGCCCTGTCCTTCAGAACCAGTAGCAGACGAGAAGATGGAGGAAGTTATAGCAGTCTTGGGAAATGATAGCAGTACAACTACCTCCCTTATTGAGGAATTCCCCAAAACAACTTCATCGCAAGATATTTTGGAAGATATATCGCAACTTCCTGGCTGTTCCAATAAAGATAAAAAAGGAAAAAATCGGTTCAAGTAAAAAGATCAAAACTGATTACACCTCGAACATTAGAAGAAGACTTGAAAATGAAAGTAAAAATGGAACTGAAATCTGAAGAAGAAAAGAGAGAAGAAGGCGAAGAGACTCACTGCATCATCAACCTTTGAAGAAGACTGGATCGAATGTCGAATTTGTGAAGGCTGGGCTCACAAAAATTGCGCCAATCTTTAAGGAAACAACCTGTGTGATGTTTATTTTACCAAAAAAATGTAAACACAGAATGCATCTATCTTTAAAACGGATTCTTAAGTTCTCAAACTTAAGAATCCGTATATAACTTTTAATTTTTTTAACTTAAAGATTTTTAATTTTTCTGATTTATACCTCATTCTTATCATATATTAACCTAATTTTAAGATCTGTAATTTGTACTTTTATAAATTCCTCAAAAATAACTCAGCCTAATTATAAAAAGTTGTATCTAACACCAAAAGTAATTCTCTTCTTGCATATATTTTTCATGTCCGATACAACCGGCCACAAGTAAAAGTGATAAAAATGTAATGATTATAAAAAGTGTGAAAAAGGGGTTGATATTTTTATCTTAGAAAAACGTATTCTTACAAATATGGAAAGTCGCTTCCCAGCAATGTGAGTCTTATGGTTGGGAAGAGAGTTTTACAGGGGTAAGTATCAGATGACCGACAGCAGCCACGTCTGGACCCCTGACCTTGGTGACAAACTTGGCGACCATCTTGGTGACAAATTTGGCGACTTTGGCGACGAAATATGGGATCTCAAAGGTGCTGGAATCTTCTCGATATCTCTATTAGCAGAGGAGGGACGCTTGAATGTACTAGATGATTCCATGTGACGTCATGGCCTGCTTTGGGAGACTATACAAGGAGAGCGCTTGGATGACGGAGTGTGTGTTGATCGCCTTGGAGCGCGAACGTCTTTGGAGTTGTATTCGCTGTGCCAGCTAGTAAGCTGTTAGACGCCGAGCGGCAGTAATGTTGATCCATTGGGAACGACTTGAGAGCTTCGTCCGCAGCGCGAGCTAGGAAGCTGGTGAGCTGAGCGCTATTGAAAGTGCAGTTATTGTCGTTACTAGTTACTTGCTGACTGTTTGTGTTGTTAGATAAGAAAGTGCTGAACTGTTATTACCTGTGAATTGTTGTCTGTTTACATTGGTAATCCGTGCAAGGACTATTGTTTCCTGTACCTGTGCTACGTGTTTTCCTGCATATTTGTAAATAAACCTTCATTCTCAATTATCCTGCGTGTTGGACTGTTCACACAATACACCCACAGAAAGAGTTTTTGCAACAGTATGTTAAAATGTGCTTCCACAGAACATTAGAGTTTTGCATGGAATATAATCTGGTCCAACTGAGCTGTAAAAAATATTTTATAATATAGGAAAAGCTTAGGTGTCCGATACTACCCGACCTTCCCCTATACAATACAGTACCTTCTTTTCGGTTCTCTTGGTAGGAATTTGCATTCGAGAACGTACCGCCGCACCGGAAGTGGAGAGGGAGGCGGCAATGCCTGCAAGTGGCAGTGTTCCCATTGCACGACTTTCGCATAAGTGCCACGATATGACGCGATTTTTGTTTCGTATCACAATGAAGAGAAAGACGCCTTCCTTTCAACCAATTGGGCTCAGAATTTGATATAGACATGAAATTCCGGTCACAAGATCGCATACCAAAATTCATATATCTAAGGAGCTGTCAATCAGAAGGTGACAGGTTCCGCGCAGTCAGGAAAGAACATGGGTTTCAAAGGCCCTGCAGTCAACAAGTCGAAATAGCAGCGCTTCGTGGCCGTCCACAAATGATGTCACGCTTGGAAGGGGGAGGGGTTCCGTGAAATTGTGACAGTTTGTGACAAGGGGGGGAGGGTGTAACAAAAAGTGTGACATCACACATTTTAGTTAAAATAAAACCATTTAAAATCAGCAGATTAAAAGTTGAAGTTATTTTGAAATTACCAGAATTTGAGGGTATTTTTTTTTATCGGGGCTAAAACAACTTTCATGTGATTTTTTTCACATGTATTCCTTTCTTTTCGAAAAAAGGCGTTCAGGGTAGGTTCTGAGAATATGGCAGCAGCAGAAACTTTTCACCATTAGAAGAAAACCTCCCCTGCCCACAAATGTCATTAAAACGCATAGTTAAAGTTTAAAAATAAAATTTGAAATACCATCGATAACGTAGTGCTTTTGTCTGTACTGCAAGTATATGTTTGTGTAATATAGCGTGACATGTGACAAGGGGGGAGGGGGTATGGCTAAGTGTGGCACTTTGTGACAAAGGGGGGGGGAAAGAGGGTCAAAAATATTGAAAAAAAGTGTGACGTCATTTATGGACAGCCCCTTACCTCTAAAGTGCCAGGGTTTGGACAAAAGATTGCATTCCCTCTTCTGCGGTCAGTTATGCGCCGTAGGGAGGCTGTTAGACCCGTCATTGGACGACAGATGAGTTCCTTTATTGACCCTTCTTTGAGTATTCTCAGAATTGTTGGGAATGTCTTACAATTTGAAAATGAGGGAGTTTTCTTTCCCGAGACAGTCTCGGGCCTGACCTCAGGAGTGTTTAGACAACGACATTAAAAGCGTAGTTAGAAAAGGGTTAAACATAGCTAAAGGACTTGCAGTGAATACAAAACAATGTCGATCCAAAGATCGAGAACCATAGATCGAAAGCGAAGAACATGCGCTTCCACCATCAGTGCCAGAACATCCCAGTTTAAGTTTCCGACCAGGTTAATAGGCGCCTACACTGTCATTTCCTTCTGCTTTTTAAAGCAACCGCTGAGCAGCTCCACCATCGCCATTACCATGATAATGACGTCAGAACTCCAAGTCCAACGAACACTCCAGCGTTGACGAATAGGGTCCAAAATTTGATACACATCTACAACTATGACGATAAAACTATGTATAAATTCTTATCCTATTAGCTCCTTGAGCTTCTGAGTTATCGTGTTCACACGAACACGGACAGACAGACAGACTTCACATACACAGTTTTCGTCCAAAATTTGATACAAACGTACAGATTTAGTAGCAATAATGGTAATAAATTTCAATACCAAATTTCAGACAGACTTTTCAAAGACTGACATTGAGTTTTTCGGACTCAGGGAGGTCTAAAACGTGGAGATTCGTCAAAATCTCGAGGTAGAATTTTTTGACGATTGCAATACTTTTGTAGTTATATATACGAGGATATAAAAATACAAATGTAAAGGAAGCTCCCCTCTGATTAGTGTATGAAAGAGAAGAAAATAAAAAAAATGTTATTAAGAATATGAAGATGAGAACAAAAATTGTTAAAACTTGAGGCGGTGAAACCTTAGATAAAGAAATTAAGCCACTAGGAATATTATAAGGAAGAAAATTTCTAAATGCTAATTGAAAATTACAGTACCTTATAAATATAATTACATTTCCAGTTCACTTAGAGCATATCTATCAGCATGTTTTAATGGTTTTTGATAAAAATTATTTTTTGCCTTTTAGTTCATTAATAAATTCATCATTTTTAAATAAAATTTTTATTTTATTATCAAATATTTACTCAGAAAATAATAAGAAAAAAAATAATAATATGAAGAAGGATTTAGATGCCCAATTGAAAAGGCAAAAAACCCACCTTTCATGCAAGAACATTCTGTGGAGAATGAAATTGCAATTTCGATAAAAGTAGAAAAAAGCCCTTTCATTTTTTTTTAGGAGTGGTTACATTTTCCAAATTTAAAATCAAAGGATCTTTAAAACAGCTAACTTATTGATCCTAATTATCCTAGATAAAAAATCGGAACAGATTAAGACATCAGAGACCACGCTAATTATAGGCTGAGAGCTAATTATTGCTTTTAAGAAAAAATAATAACACCCAGGAACAAAGATCTAGCTCTTTGATTTCTGTCGAAGCTCAGATTACAGAAAAGAGCTCTTCTGAGTAGGTGCGCGAAATATAGGGCCAATAGGGCTGACGCTTCTGGTTTAATTAACGGCTGGATGTGTGTGGTGAAAAGATACGGAAATATTCTTTATGAATTCTCAAGGACAATCTGTAACGCAATTAATGAATGACAGTTGTCACAAAGAATGGATGTAACAAAATCTGGTATGTTTAATGTATAGAAATGAGATCGAAGATAAAATCTGAGAAAGTGAAAAAAAAAATTGTGCATTGAATATGATAATAATTAGGAAACCAGCGGGAGTGGTCTCCCCTAAACTTTCTCGTATACTTTCTAAGTGGAGATTCGTCAAAATCTCGAGTTCGAATTTTTTTGGATTACAATATTCTCTTTCTATACTCGTTACGATAAAGTGAAACAAACAAACAAACCTGAAATCAATATCTGTTAGCCCGTTTCAAAAAAAATATTGACTTTGAAGCATGGTGCGATAAAATAGGCAATGCAATGAATACTAAAGGAAAATTTTGCTGCTTGGAATTGAATTCCCAGAGAAACAATTTATACTTACTCACAACTCTAACAATTGCGGTAAAGCGTAAAATAAAAGTTTTCTGATAATGAGACTCGGATAAATAACTAAAAAATTATTTACACCATCTGTTATTGAAAACATTATAGGAATAAAATAGGCAAAATTTCAAAAAAATAACAGAATGCTATCAGTAATTTTGCGCATAGGACCGGATTAAAGTTATCTCGAACGCACTCTTTTCGACGGAAATTTTTCACAGACTACATTCACGCACAATAAAACTGTGTACCAATTTTTTATCCATCTAGGCATTCAAGTTTAGTTTGTGTTACAGTGTTCACATGACTCGGGACATACAGATGACAGACTCCGTTGACGGATTTGTCCAAAATTTTGACAGAAACCTACAAATTATAAGTTTAAGAACCAAATAAATTTCATCCCTGCAGTGTCTAATAGTTTTCGAGGTTTCGTGTTCACAGACGATGAATGCACACAGACTATAATTCCAAAATTGTGTTTTTCGACTCAGGGGAGGTCGGTAAGAACATTGGTGGTCAAAATCTCGAGTTCAATTTCTTTTTGACGATTACAATATTTCTCTTTTGTATACTTCATATATCAGAAAGTATAATGCATACGTTGTTATATAAGCAGATACGGATCGCATTATTGTAAGGAAATCAACTCATGTTCATGAGACACATCGTGATGCGCTTACCAATTTAATTCTGAAACATATTGTACACCTTGTGGGAGGGAAAAAGGAAGACTTGACAATGTGCAATTAAATGTATATACTTTTCGCACGAAAGTAACTCATGCAAATTCTTCACTCTAACTGCTGATTATGCTACTGTGTGTTCAGATGCGCTTAGGTTAATACAGTGGAAATCCGCGATATAAAGGAACCCGGGATATAACGAACCCGGTTACAGTGACCTTTTATATGCTCCCCTAAACTGAAGCCCTGTTAATAATGTATCTTCACATGTTTACAACGAACAAAACGTGCTAGAGACTCTTTGGTTACAGCGAACTGAAAATTTCTAAAACTTAAACTTTACTTGCCCAAAGGGACATTTCCTTTGCTAATTATGCCTCAAGTCAACCTAACTTCTACAAGATCTCACCCTTTGCATGAAATATTCTGGTCCAGAAAACCATTTCCCTAGCCTATTGTACCTTGTTAGAGTCGCCAAGCAACCTCCCATAAGTGGGACAAAGGAACAATAAGGAAGGCTCTTACAGTTATCTCCCCTCCCCCAGGACATCTGTCCTGTGGCCAACCAGGGAAGGGGGGGGGAATTCTTTCGGTCAGTTGGGGAAGTGAGTGAGGGAAGATATCGTGACATTAGTAAATGAAAAAAAAACAACTTCTATTGTAGATCTGTCTTCAGATATGGAGGAAGAACAAGACGAACCACGGCCTTCACTCGTAGATGCAAAAAGCAGTTACAAACGCTTTTGAACAATTCAATGCTGTGGACTTGTTTAAAATAGTGGATAAAACAAATTGACGAGTTGTATGGAGTAAAATCGAAAACTTTCAACTAAAAAATAACATATTTTTTCAATGCAGGAAGCATAGAATTAGCAACAAGCGAAAAAAAGATAATGTTTAGTTTGTTTATTACTGGGAGTATATATTTGGATACCTCTTTATCATCCCTAATTACCAATGAAATATTATGTTATTAAAATGTTTATTAAGGAAGTAGTATCTAGCATGTTGGGACATTAAATACGGATATAGCGAACCTCGGTTAAGACGAACTTCGGAGTCGGTCCGTTGAGGGTTCGCGAGAACAAGTTTGACTGTAATATAATTTTTTCAATTTTAATCGCATATAAATGAACAGAGTGCTATATTGCCATCGAAAACATTTTTTTATCTGCTGTTTTACTTTTTTTCTGGCCAAAAGGAAATTTTTTTCGTATTTCGAAGTCACACTTGAGTTTAGAATTAAGATACTGTAGGAATCAATCCGTCTTAAAAATACCTCTATTCTTTTCCATATCCATATTGAAATATTTTTACAGAATTCCCAAATGAATCTTGCTTTTAAGAATTCACTCAGTGATAAGAAATAAATGAAATTACAGAATTGCAAGACTTATTACAAAAAACAAAAAATTTAATCTGTGAAAATACATGAACATTTTGAACTTTGTAATGTCTTAGTAAATTTTATTATAAATTCTTTTCTAGGTAAACAAATAAAAAAAAACTGAAAACATAATTTTATGCAAGTTACCAACGCATATTTCTTAAAACTATAATAATAGAGTGTAGTAAAATTATAGTAAAATTTTAAGAGCTATAGCTGAAAAAAATGGGGAACATTTTTGGAAAGTTCACCACTCTCTTACCGTCTGTCGGACAGAGTTAGATTCTAATATATTAGTTTGTTCTTCCTTCAAGGTGAAATTTGTTACTCTCCTAAATAAAAAACAGTTCCCAACTTACGAGAAGAGTTTTCAAACGGAAATAGTTTTTTCGTTTTTCATTAAAATATCTGCCGCGACAAGCGAACCGGGACACTCTTGCTGATTTTCCTCGGAGACGGGTCTTCAGGCGCGCTCTTTCTGAAACTACGAAAAAGACGAGGGAGGATATTTCCGCTGGTTCTTGTACAGTAAATTCTGATTATTAGATGCTGTTATTTTATATGCTCGAGCTTTCCGTTTTATTTATTTTGATCCACAGACCATTTTCGTAACCCCCAATTCTAAGAAATCGTTAAATTTATTTTGATACTGCATCGTTCGAATCAGATCGTTAGTACACAAAGCTTTGAATCTGTGTTCTTCTGAATTTGTTTAATTATTTTTTTTTAAAACGTTTAAAGAAACGGATTTTAAAATGGCTAAATTGAAATGGAACGATTTTAATTAGTGAAATTGTTTGATAAAACATTTAATCGCCAGCGATTATCTAAACATTTAGTTAAAAAACTATTGCGTGGCCCGGAAGGATGCAATGGGCTATCTCGAATAATGTGCGTCATTCCCTGGCGGAGAGAAGGAACAGAGGTAACCAGACACATACCCAACATTATCTTCTAAATAAATAAGGAGAAGTATATCTAAAGAGCACTATACAAAAAATTGACATATTTTAAAAAAAAATCGCAAAATACAAAAATCGCTATTTTCTAAAAAAAGAAAAAATTATACTTTTGCCGTGGCGAATGAATGATCTATCCGATTCCGGAATTATTTTTTGTCTGATTTTAGTACGGGAGGGAAGAAGATAATCCGGCTTTGCTGGGGATCCATATTTACTTTCTCTCGCATACGAAGTATACAAAAGAGAAAGTATTGTAATCGTCAAAAATCTGAACTCTGAGATTTTGACGAATTCCACGGTTTTATCTCCCTGAGTCCGAAAAACACAATTTTGGAATTATGTCTAGCGTCTGTATGTGTGTGTGTATGTGTGTGTGTCTGTCTGTGAACACATAACTCGAAAAACTATTAGAGCCATGGGGATGAAATTAGTATGTGGTCTTAAACATAATTTGTGGTGGTTTCTATCAAATTTGGACAAACTGTCAACGGGAAGTCTGTCTATTTGTATGTGAGTCCGCGGTCATGTGAACACTATAACCTTTTCACAAAAACTTGAATAGCTTAAATGGATAAAATTCTGCGGCGACAGTTTTATCATATGAATGTAGATCCGCATAAAAGTTTGGGCCAACTGTAAAAGGGGCGTTGAAATTGCATATTCAATTTCTTTAACTGATTCCTCATGCATGCGTATTGGTAGCAATCTGTTATTGTTGTAAATTTTATTTACAACAATAAATAATACATCAATTGTTAACAATTTTTTATTGTTGTAAATCAAACTGATCCTACTATATCAGGAAATCTTTATTCACACGCTTTTGTAATTGTTACGGTTGTAGTATAAATTGTTTCCTCTTGGGAACTACCCCAAAGCAGAATTTTCGCTTAGTATTCATTGCATTTTATTTGACGCACCTGCTTCAAAGTAATATTTTTTTTTGAAAACGTGGCAACAAATATTTGATTTCAGGTTTATTTGTTTTTTTGTTTTACTTTCGTATACGAAGTATAAAGAGAAAGTATTGTAATCGTCAAAAAATTCGAACTCGAGATTTTGACGAATCTCCACCTCTAGAAAGTATACGAAAGTTTAGGGAGACCACCCGCTGGTTTTCATGCCCGCCCCAGCTTCATATATATACGCATGAAGCAAGATGCACTGCATAAATGAAATCTCAGCACACAGCACCATCCATATTGCAGTGTTGAATTATTGAGGGATCCATATTGCACCGTTGCAGATTTATCATTAAATGAAAGCAGAAACAAGCAATAAATACTTGTTTAAACAATGAAAACGGTGATTGAATTGCACTTCAACAATGAAAAGTATTGTTGTAAAATTTAGTTTTAATTAATATCGTTTTTACTAATTATAATTTCGGAATTTAAATGGTGAAAAATGGATTCCTTGAATTATTTTCCCTTTTTTAGTACATTCGCGTTCGTGAGAAGATAGCCCTCACATACATAATCAAATTTAATAGTGTAGATTTACTGCCTGACAACTTTAGAAATCGCCAAAAAGAACAATATCGAGCAATTATGGCAGCCTTTCCACAAAAATGGAGCCCTTATTTTATGTAAACATTGAGGGCTACAGCAATAAGAACAACATTAATATTTTCAAAATATCCTTAAGCCATATAACATTAAGAAACTTGTTTTAATCATTAATTAACGATTTCAAGCAGACTTTTTGAAATTTGAATTACCTACTGTCGAAGCGTTACATTGAAAGTCGGTCGGTATAGCGGTGTTCCCACCTTATCCCAAATAAATAAAGTAAGAAAACTCGTCAATTCCATTAAATTATTTAAAAAAAATTTTTAATTATTTATTAATGTAAATTTTTTTTCTAATTAATTAAGTTATATAAGACGCAAGGTATTAAAGTTTCATTGCTTACGTTTAATAATAAGAATAGAGAAAGGCACCGGATTGTTGAGATATATGTCAGGAAAAGATAGACAGAGGCAAGACTGTGTCTGGAAATTTCTTGTGTCCAATCATAATAAAATACTGGAGAATTTGTCAGAAGAACAGTTTATGCAGCAAGCTATGGAAAATATTGGCTTTTCTTATATTAACCAAAAAGAATTATTTGACTGCTGACATCTTGTGAAGAATGCAGCATTTGTCAGGAACATACTGAACACTGATATGACAAAAACAATGAGCTGAAAAAAAAAGAAACAAGACTCCATGCTACAAAAGAGACATTGAACAGTTGGAAAAAAGTGAGTCATTAGACAACTGTTCTATGATGCGCCCAAGGTTCTTGATTCCAGACACTGAGATATATGTCAGGAAAATATAGACATGCGAAGATTATGTTCGAAATTTTTCTGTTCAATCAAAAAAGGTCTGAAAGAATCAACTACATACCTTTTTTTATTTGCAAATTTCAAATATTGAACAAAAAAAGTTTGGCCAACTCTTGAACGTGTTCCTTCATTAGTCGACTTGAAGTACTGTAGGATGAATTTATTCTTAATACTGTCTCAGGGTGGGTGGGTCAAAGTATACAAAATACATGTAATAAAAAAAAAGGTTGATTGATATGCTTGAGATTTTACGAAACTTGGTACGCATGTTCTTCATTGGTCGACTTGATGTACCAGGGGCAATATGCCCCAATACTGTCTCTCAAGGTGGGTGGGTCAAAGTATACACAAAATACATGTAATAAAAAGAAGCTGATTGACATGCTTGGAGATTTGATGAAACTTGCGTACGCATGTTCTTTCATTGGTCGACTGATGTACTGTAGGTATGCCCTAACCCCTGTCTCTCTCAGGGTGGGTGGTCAAAGCATACAAAATACATTTAATAAAAGGCCGGATTGATTATGTTGATGATTTTGATGAAACTTGGTACGCATGTTCTTCATTGGTCGTGACTTGATGTAATTGTAGGGGCAATATGTCTCAACCTTGTCTCTCAGGGTGGGGTGGGTCAAAGTATACAAAATACATGTAATAATGTAAGGCTGTGATTGACATGCTTGAGATTTTGATGAAACTTGGTAAGCATGTTCTTCATTGGTCGACTTGATGTACTGTAGGGGTAAATATGCCCTAAACTCTGTCTCTCAAGGGTGGGTCAAAGCATACAAAATATACGTAATAAAAGGTTGATTGACGATGCTTGGAGATTTTGATGAAATTTGGTACGCATGTTCATTGGTCGACTTGATAAATGTAGGCAAATATGCCCTAACCCTGTCTCTCAAGGTGGGTAACAAAGTATACAAAATACATGTAATAAAAGGCTGATTGACATGCTTGGAGATTTTGATGAAACTTGGTACGTATGTTCTTCAATAGTCGACTTGAAGTAGTGTAGGTATGAATTTGCCCAAATCCAGTCCTCAGTAGGGTAAAAAAGTCTCTAAATACATGTAGAAGGCCGATTGGACCTGACCAACGATTTTGGAAGAGTTTTGCAGGGATTTTGATGAAGTTTGGTAAATATAATTTCTAATTAGCTAACTAAAATTTATATATAGGCAAATAAAACTGTAATTTTAATCCATCAAATAGTGTGGGCAGTGCCTTTAAATATATTTAAACGATGGCACGATTGGCATGCGATTTGACACATAGCTGGGGCAAAATTTTGACATTGGGTACATATATTCAACATAGACTGACCAAAATTAGTGTAATGGTAAATAAATTATAATTCAATTCCTCAGAGAAGGGTGGACAAAATCAACAAAATATATGTAAACTCTTGGAATGATCGACATGATGTTAGACATAGCAAGGGCGATTTGATGAAATTCTATACATGTGTTTTCTCTCAGTATTGATTAAAAAAATATACATGGATAAATAAATGCTAACCCAATTTCTTGAGGGAAGGTTGGGGAAAGCCATTTAAATTGTCTAACAAGTGGGGCTGGTTGGCATGAAATTTGAGACAAATCTAGGGCAAATTTGATGACGCAGATTACATATGTTCCTCTACAGGCTGATTAAAAGTACTGAATGAGCATAGTTAACGAATAAAAATTCTTCAGAATAATGTGGGGCAAAATCTCAAAATAATGCAAACCATTGGCCGATTGAGTTGCTGTTGGGTGTTGCCAGGGCAATTTAGATGAATTTCGGTACATACGCTTCTAATTAATATCTAGAAATATTGTTTGGGGAAATAAACGCTAAGCTAACTTTAGGTTTTGATGGGACAAATGAAACGATGGACGCGGTTCGATTCTGGGTGGGAGCAAAGGGATGAAACTTGAGGCACGTGTTCCCTATAGGCCAAATAAAGGCACTATGGGGTAAATAATACTCATTCAATAATTTCAGGTAAGGTGGAACAAAGACATAGGCGATTAAGACAAAACTCAGTACTGCTAAACAATTTTGATGACAATTTGATGCATGTTCCTCAATAACTGACATGAAGTAGGGGAAGCTAGGATACTGAACCTGCTTTACTTTCTCTTATGTTTCTGAATATTTGAATTTTATCACCATAAAAAAGACTTGTTTTAAAAAAAAGGATAAATGTACTTATGCTAAACTGATATTTCATTTAATCATAAATAAATATATTTCATGAAATCGCCTAGGGTCAAGTATCCTAGTTACCGAGACATAGAGGATCTCCTATACAACGTTTTGTGGCGCTTTTGGTGTGTGAATCAAATTCTCCCTAAGACCACCGGGAGAACATTGTCCACGTTAAAAAATGTCCCAAAATGGGTGATATATCTAAATTAAGAGGTTACTAAAAAACGTATGTCAAGAAGGGCTAAAAAAGTCAACTTTGAGTATAATCTGCAATTGAGTGAGAGCTACAGTGACGAGCGTATGGAAGATCTATGTGTCATTAGAAGTCAACGTCGAATATGCTTTCTCGCGTCTGGAGAGCCTTCCAGCGCAATTGTTACAGAAAATGAGAAAACTTGCAATTTTTGTCATCCAAGGGGAAAATTAACCTGCAAACAAGAAGATATGTTACAAACAAAGATAGATCGCTTCTAATCGAAGAAAGCATTTTACAGTTACGTGAGGTGTCTTGATTACTGTGCTCAGGTGTTTTCATAAAGGTGATTTTATTCCCCGTCATTTCGAACCATTAATTCCTACCTATCGGTGGCGGCGTTTACAATGATGCAGCGGGAGAAGGAAGTGTACCGATCACTACTGGGACCGAATACTCTTCATCGATGAAAGTTGTTTTGCGCAACGAATGATTCTGGGTATCAACCGATATGGCATATTATATATATATTTTTCTCTTGCCAAACATCCCTTTTCTTCAACTAATATGAAGCTTCACAGTGATGAATAAGGTATCAGTGAATAGAATTTTTTACTGTCTACAGAGATAGAATACCAGTTAGCGTTAAACTCATTGTTTTTTTTTGAAGGTATCCGAAATGACGTTGAAAAGTCGATTTTCGGCCAAATTCCCATTTTTTTTAATTTTGATGTCTTGGGTAGTTCATTCATTTACCTTTCTAAAATATATATTTATTTCTTTTGTCGGGTACGTTAATTAGAAGATGAGATATTAATTGTTTTATAACAACTGAAAACCGGAAATGGGCGCTTAATTAACCGGAAGTTGTCATTTAATGGGACAGAAACCCGTCAAAAGCCCTTAAACTGAAATTTCGGTTAATATGATGTTATTTTTTAGGAATCTTTTTAAAGTTTAGATAATTTAATTTAAGCGCGTGGCAAAACTAAAATTTGATTTTTCTCAGAACTAGATTTTACATAATTTTCACACTCAAACATGATAACTCAAGATATTACCATTCGATCAGAAATTTGAAATTATGTGAACACTTTCTTCAAATGTGTCTTTATTGAATGTGTACTAGAATAATGAGTATTGTAACAATATTTCTTAAATTATGGTCTTTTATTTGAAAATGACATAGAAAAAAATTTGCTGGAAAATCTTATAATTATTGTTCGATTAGCTCTAAAATTTTATTTATGCAAATGATGTTAAGATTCTAGCGTGGCTGTAAGCACTAGCCCATAGTATTTAGTTTATTTTAGTATTAGTTTATTTGAATTATTACAAAAGTTTGACCTCTAGCATGTTTGAAATTTTGGGGAATTTCTCTAAAAAAGAAGCAGAAATTCAAGATTTTTGTAAATTTTATATTAATTTATAATTAAAAATCATACTCTAATATTAATTTTTATTAAATTCAATCTAAAAAAAAACATATTTTGGTGTTTCTATTTCACAATTTTTTTGTGTGCGTAACTCGAACATGTTCGGTTACCTTAAAGTTAAAAGGAAAATAATAAAACAATGCTTAATTAAATTACGCTTGAAGGATATCCGCAACTTTATCAACACAGGCATATTATACAATATATTATATCTTGTGGACAATATACCTTTTTCAACTAATACAAAGGCTATATGATGAATAAGGTATCCGTGGATAGAGTTTTGCACAAAACAAATATTCTCAGTTTAAACCAAACACTTTTTAAACAAATTGATGTCGGCCCTCTCACCCAAAGGGTTTAGAGAGAAAATTGGTTGCTTAAATTTGCTAAAAGAAAATTCAAACATCATTGACACATTGTGGTGAATCTACAATCTAGCCTAAGCAATGAGCCTAAGTATAGGATAACGTCACCCAGACGGGCTTTCTCAATACAATTATTAGCGCGTTTTCAAACTAATGAAAGTTGCCTGCGGGAATTTACAGTTACGTATCTTATGCTGTCTATTTTATGGTATTTGAAAATAAGTATTACTACAATATCTACTGTTTTCCATAAAAAGTTTCTTGTTATTATTTTCATAAACATCATGGATGAGCAGCTTCACACTCCTTTTTCTCTATTTTAAAGAATTAACCTTATAAATTCAGTTAGATTAATAAACCCAAAAAAGACTAAATCGTTTTTTTCCCTTAGAATGGTTAAATGTGTGGACGTTTGGCAAGAGATCATTGGCTTGTAATATATGAAAATTAGCCACAGTCTCTATATTAGGTTGAAACAAATAAATAAAATAACGAAATGCAGCAAAATCAAGATAATTAAATTCTCATTCCTCATTTATTTTAAGAAAAAATATGGGACATTAAACACAGCTTATTAAAAAGTATTTTGTAAATGGCAGAATTTTATATTTCTTAGGGGAAGCTTGAAGAGGTAAGAAATCTCTCGAGAACCGGAAGAATAACACTAGAATTAATTTAAACTTTATTTGACATTTGGTTTTTTTTAGACGGCACTCGTGACAAGAATTAATTTCATTAATCTCTTTGCACTTCAAAAAATTTTACTTTTGCTTCTACAAGTGTTCTTAGAACTAATTTGTTGAAGAAGAATCGTAGACTTTGTTCCTTTAATTAGAATAACATTTAATTCTTTCTTTCTCAAGATCCACAGTTATGTTTTGAAAATCAATTCTATTGCAGTAATGGCGAGAAAAATACTATGCGAATTTTATAAAATCACCATCTGAAAACCGATTAGCGAAACATTTTTCTATATAATCACTTTTAAAAAAGAGTCAAATTTAGAGACTTAATGGGACAGACGACTGTTAAAACCTCGAACATTTTACTTAAGGAAAATATACATATTATTTCCAGTATTTTCTGGACAATTTTAAAACAACTGAGTTAAAAATTCCGATAATTTGAAAGTTATGAATGAAAACGTATCAGATGTTCAACGCAAACATTGAAAATGACCGTATTTTCTTTAAAGTGGCGTAATTAAAATGTAGTTTTGATATTGCGCACAATATCTCAAGAACTATTGAATATTTTACATAAAATGTTTACTGAATACGTATTGTGCTATGGGTTCAAGGTTGAACGTCACCCTTTGGAAAAATATTATTTTACCAAAGAAGGTTTTTTTGGGGGGGGCAGAAAAAATTGAAATTTTATCCGAGTTTTTTTTAACATTTTAATTTAAATTGGTATATAAAAATAGAAATTGTCTAAAATGTTTACTAAATTGGTGGTTCGGTTTCTTAAACAGATCAATTGTTTGGATTACTTAGATCCAAAATACTGCGTTTAGACTCAATACTTATCAGTAATCAAAAGCGCAAGGCGACTTTCCATTTTTTTTTTGACAAAATTATACCCATATTTTTTACCTTATCAAATAAAATGCATACTAATATAAAGGATTAAATATAAAAAAATTATAAGAGAAAGAACAGATATATTTTCTAGGAAAAAAGTGAGTCAGGAATCCTGAATTGTTTAGAGAGCATACTGAATTTGACAAACCTCCCCCATTTTTTTTCAAGGTTTAAGAGTCTGGTCCCTGTATGAAAGATGAATGACCATAGGCATATTTTAACTGTTTACTGTTTTTAGTAGATTTTACCTAAAAAATGATGCAATGTTGATGCAGTTATACGTATTACAGCACCTGGAGCATGCACATTATAGTTATCATAACAATTGATATAATAATAAAATAAAAATTAAAAAAAGAAAGAAAAGTATAGAGAAGAAACAGCAGATTAAAACAAAACGATGACAATACGTCTTTAAGCGTACAACGCACAGCCTCAAGTGATTGCATCAACTGAAGTTTAAAATGATAATATTTAAAACGCATAAAAATTAACACTTAAAAGGTGCCGTTCAAACGGAAAAATGAACGAGGAATCGAAATGGGCGAAACAGCAATACGTAACTGAACCAGCCACCGATTTTAGAG
>BGPR01031024.1:990-14412 GCA_013235015.1 Araneus ventricosus
TTTTTTTTTTTTTTTTTTTTTTTTTTTTTTTTTTTTTTTTTTTTTTTACTTTCTCGTATACGAAGTATACAAGGAGAAAGTATCTCCACTACGAATCTCCACTTAGAAAGTATACGAGAAAGTTTAGGGGAGACCACTCCCGCTGGTTTTTGAAGTTGTAGTGGGGAAAACGGGGACCCCAGAACCTGCATTGTCTAAGGGCTTTAGAGGCCTTAATCTGGCCCCGCTCTAAAACATTTTTTAATGTACAGTCACAGAGAAGTAACTTTAATTTTAGAAAAAGGTAAAACTTTTTTAACATTATTTTTATCTTCAAAACAATGTAATTGTCTTAATGAAGAAGATATAAAAGAAGATATGTAAAGAATGGTATAAAAATTGTGTCATCGTTCCAATTAAGGGAGCTGATTTTCTAGATTGGGCCACCAATTTTTTTAAACGCAATTAAAGTAACAACAAAAATAATTCACACCAGAACACAGAGCATGGACCTTGTGCTAATTGCTTTGTTTCCTTACGTATGAGACAAAGCTGCGCAGCCTTAGTTGCTGTTCTTGAACCAGCATTTGATGTCTTTGTGTCCTTTTTCATCCATTTATTTTACTTTAATTAGATTTTGCTTTGGCTTGTTCCATTTCCAATTTATGAGGACTACTAGTGATTTTAACTGCTTTCTGGGCCTCTTATTCAATATCCATTGATTCTACAGCTGAATTTAAGTAACTGTTAATGGTTCATTCGGAGCAACTTTTGGACACGAAAAATTCCCCTACTCTTATCTTTAAACTATTTCAATACACTTATTATAGTAATATGTAGAAAAAGAAATTTCCTATATCTGAGGATATAGTAACATATTTTCTAACTTACCATAGAACAGCGTAATGTTAAAATAATGAATGTAAATGTTAAAATGATGAATTCTTTTATGTTAAAATAATGAATGGATCATATCTAAATGTAGAAACTTGTCCTCTAACTGCAACCACAAAGCGCTCTCTTTAAAAATGGTTCCACAAACCAAATTTACATTGTTTCAAGATAATTTGCCTATTTTACATCCCAAATACAGTCAAACCCTCAGCGGACTGATCCATGAGTTCGCTTTAATCGAGGCTTCGCTATATCCGAATTTTCAAATATCGGCCTGTTCTAACGAACCCTCAGCGGACTGATCCATGAGTTCGCTTTAATCGAGGCTTCGCTATATCCGATTTTTCAAAAATTGGCTATACCAAATTTGCTATAATCTTTAAACACATTTTTGTGTTGAACAAATTAATTACACTGAATTATTTAAGGGTTACAATAAATTAAATATTCTTTATAGATGAGTTCAACTCAATTATTTATCAACTTCGCTACCAGGTGGCACCACTCGAATAGAATTTTAATTAGATTAAGTGGTAATTAAGTCCCGAAAATAATAAGATAGTGCGCTGTCATCGAGAGCAGACAAGTGTGCAAACTTTAGCACAGGAAATGAGTGAAAATTCGATTTCAAAATTCCGTCTTTACTCTTTGCGTACAGTAAGCCTTCGATCCACCGTCGTTTGTTTAACCGTCTAAAAATTGGTCTATGGTATCACACTACATCACTTCTCTTATAATGAAGTTTATACTGATCGTTTTGTAAAATTAAATACAACATTTGTGTATCATTCACTTTTAAAAGATCTTATTTTCATTTTCGACCCAAGTCAGCAGAGAAATCACGTTACTGTGCATACGTATAAAGAGACTTCTGCTATCCGTGTATTAGGGAAGGATATTTTTTGAACTGCATCTTCCTATCAACTGCTCTCGGGATGCCTTGGCGCTCGTTTGGCGACGTATTCTGGAGAATTCCGCCAACCCTGCGTCCGAAACAAAATGCAGTCGGGATCCCTTCGAGTCGACACGGCTTCCGATCGCCCACTGGATGAAAAAGGATCCGCGCAATTGGTGATCGGGTGAAAGAGAAAGAAAAAGAAAAAAATACAGCCATGTAAAGGATTGCGCAGATATCATCGGCTTCAGTCCTTCCAGCAAATCATCACTAATCCGACTTCAACCAACTATTGTATTCGGAAAATCAAAAACCACGTGCTCAAATAGATGAGATGTGCTGAGAAGAAATATTTTGTGGAGCATTTCTCTCTTCTCCCGAGAGATCAATATTGAATGCACACTCATACTTTCTGACAATGGTTCTAAACGATGTCTTAAACCAAACTTCAACTTTTATTCGTTTGATTCAGAGTTTCGGAACGAAAGTTTTTCAGCTTTAGAAATATACAATTAATGCGAAATCAACTCATAATTTAAAATTTAGAATAGATTCGTTTTATTTTTCAATATCAGAGATTTATTTATTTATGCTCAGTATTAAGTAACGCGACTAATGATGTTCTGTGAAAAAGGATTTGCCCTTCAAATGAATATTTTCAAATTCCTAAAATTGGCCAACAATTAGGAAAAAATGCTTTGCTTAAAAGATACTGCAATTATTGCTTTCTTACGTATAATGTTTTAATTCGAATTGAACATTGAGATTTTTGTGTTTATCAGAGAGGCAGTTACGAAATGTCAGGTCGAAAATTCAGCCTTCTTTATCATATTTAACAGTTTTCATCTGCAACAGCGATTGACGGAGACTTTCGAGATTTATCAACGTGGCACTTACGAAATACCAGGTTGAAAAATCAACCTCCTTTATAATATTTAACAGTTTTCATTTGCAACAGCGATTGACGGAAGCTAGCGAGATTTATCAACGTGGCACTAACGAAATACCAGGTTGAAAAATCAACCGCCTTTATAATATTGAATAGCCTTCACTTGCTGTCCGGTTGGCTCTAGCTGCATGAAACCTGTTCCGTGAGGCCGTCACGATGCTTGAAGAAACCGAGAGACCCGCCGAGTCGAATGCCTGTTGACCATGGCGAACCTCACCGACTGGCTGAACATCACCGACGTCGACGACTACCTGGCTGCCGTCCTGGGGCCCAAGAGGCTGCCCTTGACCTGGCTGGTGCCCCTCACTTCGGTGTACGCCCTCACCTTCGCAACCGGACTGGTGGGCAACGCGTGCACCTGCACGGTCATCGCCAGCAACCCCTACATGCAGACGGCGACCAACTGCTACCTTTTCAACCTGGCCATCGCCGACATGCTGACCCTCATCTGCGGTAAGCACACACTCAATGCAATTCATAACCAGCTTTTTCTTTACAGCTGTGAGACCGCCGTGGCCTAGTGGTAAGGTCTCGACTTCGGGCCAGAGGGCCCCAGCTACGAAGCCCGATTCCACTGAAAATCAGACGTGTATGGGGCCTGTTACACGTTGAATCATACGTAGGAGATCAAACTTCCTCCCGCTGGGGTGGTGCGGAAGTTTGGAGAAGATGTGCCAGCTCAGATGTTTTATCATTTGCATTGTATGTTCTCGTATTCCGAAACCCTCATCGCTTTTGCGCATGCGCCAATCGGTGTTATTTTCATCAAAATAGAGGAAAAGTGAAAAATGGAGGGGGAGATGTTTGCATTTTACTTAGCGTGAGCTAACAAAGAACACCGGAAATATGCTCATCTTAATCACTGCCTGACACCCCTTTCCTGCATAAAATCGTCCAAAAGTGCGAGTCTCGGGATATTGAAACGAACTATAAGTATGAAATCACCTTGGAACTCGGGTTCTTTCCCTTTAATCTTGAAGAAAGGGATCGCATGAAGGAATAGCAATGACCTTCAGACAGTTTTCGCTCTCAATCTGAGAACAGGGTATTAAAAATCACGTTTGTCGTAAAATGTGCGCAGGCGCACCCTTTATTATTGAAATGAACTATACTCAGTGGCGATTTTTTCGCATAGGTGTTACAGGCGCTCGCCTCGTGCCTCAAAACCGGGTGGGAGGCTCTTTTTTATCCCTTTGAGATCCCGCTTCCATTTTAATTGATGTTAATGTTTTATTCACGAAAGAAACTTTCTTTCCATTCAAAGCTCTTAAATTCCGCTGTCCAATGTTTGGATGGTCGCACGCTGTCGTCAATTAATTATGTATAATTAATTATATTATTTAATTTATTTATTTATTATATTAATTAATATATATTATATTATTAGGGTGCACCACTCACCCTCGCTACGCCACTGTTGTATTCCCATTCGAATATCACTGAACCCTTCCTAGATAGATGTCACAGCAACGACACTTCTTTCATCTCGGGAATCTTTTATTCCTGTCATTAATTAATTAATCACTTCTTTCATTCCTGTCATTAATTAATTAATCACTTCTTTCATTCCTGTCATTAATTAATTAATCACTTCTTTCATTCCTGTCGCTGCATCAGAACCTAAACCTTGCTTTTCAGCATTAGAAGGAATAAAATATTTTCTGGAACGCACTAAGAATCTGGATGAGCTGCATGCAACTCCAATGATTTCAAAGGATAAAATATTTGTCAATATCATCGAACATCGAGGTAACAGTTTTTGGTCTTTTCGAAAGAAATAAAACAAGCAAGAAATTAAGACTTTCGTCGTCAAAAATCTTTGCGATTTCGGGAGATGTTGAGAGCAGGGTATCAAGGAATCTAATAATTTTAATATCATTTTAAAGTTATTATGTAATAAACGATCAAGATAAGCGATTTGTGTCAGAATTTGAGGACTGATTAACGGTGAAGTCAACAGAATGACCGACATCCTTTTCAATTTTCGTCCATTCGGCCTGTAATTCACATCACATTTGGAAGAATAGGCGACAAGTGAATCAGAAGTCGCATTTTGCCGGCTGTTTTCGGTCGGTCGGTCGGTCGGTCGGCTAAGAGATCAATAAGAAAGGTGAAAATTTATATCTTTTGTTTTTTCCACTGTTTTGATCACTTTCCGGCCTAATTATTAGGTAAAACTAATGTACCTGTATTGCACAAGAATGTAACAATACATAGCGATCACTTCTTTCAACTGCCATTTTTGTTCGACAGAATGTTAGATATAGACATAATGTTAAAATAACCTCTATTAATGGCCACTCAAATCCCTCTGAGCAGTCGGGTTGGCAGCGCGTTCAACTTCAATAAAATACAAAAAAAAAAATTTCTTTCGTCTCCCCGACCTTGCACATTTTATTAAGGAAAAATGGAAGAAAGAAAGAACAAGAAATTCATACACTCAAAAACAACATCGGAAATCAGATAGAAATTAATCATTCCTTTCCAATGTGAAGAGAAAAATAAATTTCGAACTCTACTGGGTTTGGGAATTAAAGAGTTCATTTGTGCCTTTTAGGTGCTGATTCGAACTCTGACAACAAATCTGTTAATATGGTTGCGGCCATCAGCGAATAAAATTTTCAGGTCAACGACTTTAGGAAAAATTGACGATATCGTTGCCTTTCCTCGACAACTACCAACGAAACAATTAGCTATATATTTTTATAATTAAAAAAATTTTAAAAATGACCTTTGAAAGAACTGAAAGACCTAAGCAGAAGCAAATTTTATCCTTTTTATGAAAAAAAAGAGAGAGAGCGATAGAAATTTTCGGATAACGTACTTTTTTTCTTTGGATAATTTTTAAGATTAGCTTTACCAGAAGTGACGAATTAGGACTTATTAATACCCTTTTATAGAGCGGCCAATTTTCCTCGGAACGGTGGGTGACCATTATACGAGAGATTTCGGTGTATTATATACTAACCGCCCTCTTCGACTAGCTTGTTCGTCGGGAATATAACTTCAATTGAATCTCACATGCGTAATTTGATATTCATGGTTCCCTTAAAAAAGTCATTTTAAACTGCAAATTATGATAGAGACTTCACCCGTGTTCTTTTAGTAGCTTTGCATCTGTTCCGTTCATTGTCTACATGAACGTCTCTAATGGAGTAAAGTAACTGCATGTGTCATCTAACATCTAATTTTGCATCGTCGGCACCTTTATTATTCTTTATGCAAAATACGCATTTGATTTCAGTATGAAAATGGCGCGACACATTTTTACGTCTTGCAACATGCTAGCTGGATTCAAAAATGCTGATAGAAAAAATTAAAACACAGCAACCATAATCATTGAGCTTACTAAATATGTTCCTAAATATCATACTAAAATCTTAAATAAATAAATATAAATATATATATATTTATATATAAATAATATAATAATATAAATATATAATAATAATAATAAATAATAATATAATAATAAATAATAATATAATAATATAAATATATATAAATATATGTAATAAATAAATAAAATCTTAAATAAATATCTTAGAGGACTTTGTCTACAGATTTTACAGAAAAAGTGATGAGACACAGAAGAAAGTAAAATCCATTAAATCCGCCTTAGCTTTCAACAGTGGAAGTGAATCACGCAATTAGATATTATTTGTGTAAACACTGGCAACGGTTTGAATCAGATTGCAACAATGAAAGGCATGGTTGTAAATTATGCCTAAAAATATTTTTACAAATTTATTAAAATTAGAGAAAAAAACAATACTGCAACTTCATTGATATCATTAAAAAAGATGAGTTGCTAAATTTTCAGAAAATGGCTAGTACTGATCAAAAATTCTATTTTAAACTTGCACAACAAACGTGGAGCATTCTGGTTGGTTAGCCATGTTTGCAAAAAGACATGAATTGGCAAAATCGGTCCAGTTGTTGAAACTGGGAACTCAGTTAAGGTCCCCCCCTAAAGAATGTACAACGAAGTAGTGTTTTTGCGATTTTTCTAGAAAATGAAGAATGGGGATAGGGAGACAAAAATTGACGATGTATCTAGGGTCATGAGCTTTCATATACAATAAAAATTGGCGAAATCGATCCAGTGGTTGGGGGGGGGGGACTCTCTCAAGAGTTTTTCCCATAGAGAATTGTACATTGAAGTACCTAATGTTTTTCCAATTTCTCTTGAAAACGGAGGATGATGATGGATAGGCAATCTTTGATGACATATGTGGGGGCCATAAGCTTTGATATGAAATAAAAATTGCCGAAATAGGTCCATTGGTTGGGGCTAAGGATTGGTCCTTTGGTTTTGAAAATTATTTTAAATATATAGAACTAGCCGCCTTAAGCGACCAACTGTTCGCTCGTAATATTAGTAGCTGGTACCTTGCAACTTGGTGAAATAAATTGGTGAATTGGTGGCTGTAGAGGTTGAGCGACCCTGCCAAAGTTTTATTTTGAGATATATTTCGAAAATGGAAGGTGGTGGGTGGACACTGCACTGCACATTTGCACTTGCATCTGGGGAGTTTGGTGACAGGTCGGTTGAGCGAACTCCTTTCCCGCCAAGTGTTGTCTTGTGCTATCGTGCTGGGCGGGGCTACTTCGTGCGGCCTCAGCAGGAGTTCCGGATGTCTTCGGCTAAGACGGGAACTCTAACTGCATATATCTAGACGTCCCAAGTTTCCGTATGAAATAAAAATTATCGACATCGGTCCAGTGGTTGGTGCTGGGGGACTAGTCCACTGGTTTTGGAAATTATTTTAAACTTGCCGCCTTCGGCGACTAGCTTGTTCGCATTGAATCTTGCATCATTTTATATACATGGGTCCCCTAACAAAGTAATTTTAAACTTCAGATTGTGGTAGATATTTAATCCATGTTCTTTTAGTGTCTTGCACCTCTTCTGATCATTGTCTATATTAATGTCCCTATGGGAGTTAAATAACTGACCCTGTCGTGTAACATGTAATTGCACGTGTTTGCGCTATCTTCACTTTTTTATTCCTCTTGCAAAATCTGCATTTGATTTCAACATTAAAATAACGCAGAACATATTAGAGCTAGCGGCATGTTAGCTGAAAAAAGAATTAAAAGATAGCAACCATAATCATTCAGGTTACTGGATATATTTCTTAAGATACGTAAATCTCAGGAAGCTTGGTTTACAGATTCCACAAAAAATTTCATGAAATAAAATATAAAAGCAAAATGTATTAGGATATTACCTCATCTTTCAACAATGAAAGAGAAACACGCAATTAAATTTTATTTAAACAATGGAAACGGTTAGAATTGCGTTGCAACAATGAAAAGGATTGTTGTAAATTATGCCAAAAATAATTTTAAAAATTTATTAAAATTAGAGGAAAACTTGTAAGGCAACTTAATTGATATCATTAAAAAGGTAATTTTTTTAAATTTTCAGATGGAGTAAAAATTTTTGTGCTGTAATATTTTCGGAAGGTATTAAGGAAAAACGGCAAAATTTCGCTTAATTTTTAATTAATTAAAATTTCAAAAAAAGGGTTCCGAAGTGCGCATTCCCACCCTCCAAAGTAGGTTTGTGCCAAATATCGTAGCCCTAGGTCCAGCGGTCTGCCCTTTAGAGCACCAACACACACATTCTCCTCTCTTATTAGTAGAGATAGAGATATGCATTTATAGTTTTAAAATTTGTTAATAATTATTTTCACTTGTTTCAGCTTTTATTTTATTTTGTTATGAGATTTAGACAATAATCTGCAATTTTTTTTTTTTCAATATCCGCGCGGTACACTTCATTTCCTAAGAGACGTGTTCATAATTCTTCATTTTCTGTTATTGCTTGTCGTTCAGTCATACAATTCTTACTGAACCGACATTATACAAATAGCTAATTATTCCAAATAACTAATTATTTTAACTGAATTCGCTAATTAAGACTTAATTACCTCTAAATAAATATAAAATTAATTATGTGTTATTTTGAAGCTACCTAAATTAGAGAAATTTTGCTTGCTCCCCCCGTCGGAAAATTTCTGGCGCCGCCTCTGAAAACAAGAAAAATGAATTTTATTTTTTGACTAACTTTTAATGATGCTAATAGATTAAGTTACAGTTCTGTTGAATTTTCTCAGTTACACCACAGATATTTTTCTCATAAATTATGACGGAAATATTTTCTGTACATGTCTGCTTGTTTTAGCCCTATATTGCATTAGCCTTCTATTGTTCAGCTGAAGTTGTCTACATGCTCATAAATGAGGGCAAGGAATACAGGAGAAGTACTGCTACGTCATATACTACTTGGAATTACAGGCATTCAGAATTTACATGTGAAAAACTTCATCGCACAACTTCAAAAGAGAAACCGATCATTAAGAATTCAATTCCTTCTTATTATTTAATGATTTTCCTTTTCTTTTTTTCAGTTCAAAGGAAAAAAGAAAACAATCTGTAATCTTTCATTCTTTTTCAAAATTATTTTCTTATTTAAAGAAAATAACAAAGTTTTTTTTTTCTTCTTTCCTTTATTTTTTTTTATTCCTGCCTTATTCCTTCTATTTCTTGAAAATTCATTAAAAAAAGGAATTTGTTAACCTAATAACACCCTTTATTATAACCAAAATTCCTCTTTATTATTAGGATCCTTGTTTAGAGGAATTATTATCCTAATAATAAGTTAAATTATTTTCTATAATTAAGAATTCTTTTATTAATAAAGGATAAATTTCTATGATGAAGAATTATTTTCGATATTAAAGAATTATACAATACTCCTTACTACTATCAAAATCCTTTATTATAACCGAAGGAAAGAGATTTAACTTTTTACCTTTAACCTTTCAAATGAATAATTTTTAATAAAGGATTCCTTTCGAAAGGATTTAAAAATTATAAAAAAGCGAAAAATTGTTAAATGTTTCATTGATTTATTCTGTAAAGCTATTTTAAAGAAATGTTTTAATCTTCTTTTTCTTAAGCAATCTTAAAAGGAATGGGGAAATAAGGAAAGAAAGAAAAAAGTGGAGGATATCATTAAAATCATTGATGAGAACAAGTAGTGTCATTATCATTAATGAGGAAGTCATTATTCCAAATCATTAATGAGGAAGTTGTACTACTTTTGTCCAAAAAGTTCCGGAACATTTTAAATATTTCCCAAATGCAAATGAATTATTCCATTTCCCTTGGAACAAGTGAAGAGTATCATGTGACCGACTAGGCAGAATGGGTTTAATCCAATTCAGATATACAGCGCTTGAATGCAACTCGTGATGCAGGCATTCAAAACTTTCAGTCACGGGAAAGATGACTCCGGCTGGAGACCAATGGCTCATTGGTCTCCCCTGGTGTCAAGTTACCTGTCAGAACGTCATATTCCAGTACTTCCGCAACCAGTTTATTCCCCTGATGTAGCACCGTGTGACTTTTTTCCTCGGATGAAGAAAGGTCAACGATTCTCAAGTTCCGCAGAAGTGCAGCTAAGGAGGAGGTGGTGAAAAGAGGCTTGCAATTGCTCTAGTGTCAGAACGTCAATGAGTTTGTGTTGCTTTTTAAAGTCAAATACAATGAGGAGCGAAAAAATACCATGCTCCGGAAGCCGTTTGCACAAGCTAAGCGACGGATGAGGAGGAGGAGGGCTGGGGCGAAAAAATGATATTATGACCCGGGCGCCATTTACCTTCGTTACACCACTTCTTGCATGAAGGATGGGAAGAACACATAGTTGCAGAGAGTTGTGACTTAAATATTTTTATTGCAAAAGTTGCCAGAAAATATCATTGGCCCATTGAGGGATTTGGAGAATGGAAACAGCGCATCTTAAAAGAAGTAAAGAATAGAATTTATAATAATGATTGTAGGGATATTAATAGAGGCATTTTCTTCAACAAGCATCTTAAAAAAGAAATTGAAGATTTAAAAAGTAAATTCATTATTACTACCGTTGATAAGGCAGGAAATAATTTTTGCATAATGTGTAAATCACACTTCAAGGACATTATTCTTAATGTATATAATTCAAATAAAACATATAAACTTATCAAATTTGGCAAAAAAGAACTTGATAAAAGGATTTTAGCACTTGCTAAAAAAACTAAAATTAAAACCAATAATTTAAATTATCCATACCTTTCCCCACTATAAAATTTCATAAAAATCCATTAAATTTCAGATTTGTCACTTGTGGCACTGGCTGGTATAATTATTACTTTGGTAAATTATTCTTCAAATTTCTTAAAATTATTCTTAACAAAATAAAAGAAGAAGAGAACTTTATCATTGACAATAATACTAAAATTTTGAATTTTATCAAGGAAAATAAAATTTATAATATTTTTACATTTGATTTTGAAAATCTCTTTACTAGTCTCCCACACAATAAATTAATTGAAGTTTGCTCAATTGTATATGATCTGTACCTAAATACTGATTTAATTGATAAATATAAATGGTTAGAAATTTGCAGAGCTAATATTTGTGAGAATTATTTATTTAATGGAATTAACTACTATAAACAAGTTCTTGGAATTCCTATGGGTTGTTGCTTCTCCAGTGCATTGGCTAATTTATTTCTTCGTTCATTTGAGAGAGAATTAATTAAGAATGAACTTGTTTTCGGATTCCGTTTTATTGATGACCTTTTATTATTTAATTATGATAATGTTAATTCCATTCTTAACTGCTATCCAGAGGAGCTTAAATTAAATAAAACTAATAATGAAGTGGAGAAATGTAATTTTTTGGATCTGGAAATTAAAATTATAAATTCAGGAGTCTCCGTCGGAGTTTATGATAAACGTAAAGATTTTAAGTTCAAAGCTATTACACTCTGCAATTTTCATACATGTCTTCGGTTTAAAATTTTAAGAAATTCTATATTTTCTCAAATTAATAGGATTAAAAATATTTGTAATAACCAATATACTTTTATTAAAGCTTTAGATAATTTAAAAAATATATTAAAAGATAACGGATATCCTGGTTGTTTCCCAGAAGTCAATAAATTTCTAAAAAACAGTTTTAAGAATCTTTGTTTTTCTGGAGAATAGTTTGAATTCTTCTACATAGATGGCGCTACGAGCTTGCTTCTTGATGTTATCGGCCTCACTTTTTTAGAGCGTCTGTTTTTGAAAGAGGATTACTTTTTGGTTTGTCTCATTTTTGATTCTGTTGTACAGGTATCTGTTATGTTTTTCTTTTTTTTCCTTTTATCCTATTTTCAGGGGTTGGACAAAAATTCAGGCCACATAAAGGAATAGTTTTGACTAATAGTCTTTCCTTTATTCAGAAAATTTTTGTCCTGCTTTAGAGCTACAATGGCGTGTGGCCTCTGAGGAGAATCGCCATTTTGGTTCTTTTACAATTTTATTCCATTTTGCTTTCATTGTAAATGTATTTTTTGTTCTATTTTGCTTTTTTATGTTTTATTTTAAGGTTTTATTAATGCCTATTTTTATAATTTTTTAACTTATTTTTCGAAGTTCTAATTTTGTTTTTCGTGTATTCTATCAGAAGCAGCTGCATATGCGCCTTTCTGTATAATGCATTAGAATTTTAATTAATTTTTAATTCAAGTTCTATTAATTTTTAATTTAATTTTCGTTAATTTTATCAATTTTTACTGCTAGTTGCAGAGAGCAGTTATTTCGAAGGAAACGCCAAAAAACGGGTTCTATCTGTACTCGATCTTACTTGATAAAGTAAATCTCTGAAATTCTGAGCATAGTAGGATATCAAAACAAATGTTTTTCACGCAGTAATATCGGCCGAAATCTTTCTTAACTTTACTCTACGTCACACCCCTGACTCCAGAGATAAAGATCTCCGGTTTGCTGTTTGGACTGGTGTGCGTAGGACTGGTCTTGTAGTTGGAATCTTTATTGATTCCAACAACAAGAAACAAACATTGAGTGCAACAGTTGCATAGACATAAGATTTCGTTCAGCAGACGGCCTCTCACAAATATATGGGGCATTGATCATTTGAATACAATACTAATTTGTGAATTATAAATGGATGTTAGTAGTAATTTTAGAAATACATAAAACATTTTTAGAAAAAAAGCAAATACTAACGAAAAAGCCTAAACAGTAACACTTAAGCATACAAAAACATAACATTAAGCTTGAAACAGCAAGATGCTTCATATTATTAGTTCAGTTATGCTCAATATTTTTTTAACTTTAACGTTTAATTTGAACTTCTACTATAACACTGGATAGGAACTGATTGCTTACTTTTAGATAAGTAAGTAATCAGATCCTATCCAGTGTTATAATAGAAGCTCAAATTTATAACATTGGATAGGGACTGATTTCTTACTTTTAGATAAGTAAGCAATCAGTTCCTATCCAGTGTTATAATAGAAGTTCAAATTTATAACATTGGATAGGAACTGATTTCTTACTTTTAGATAATTAAGCAATCAGTTCGTATCCAGAGTTATAATAGAAGTTCAAATTTATAACACTGGATAGGAACTGATTGCTCCAAAATTGGTCATCAATGCGAAAATCCGATGAGAATTCGAGAGGAAGGTTGAAACCGTCATTCACTATCGCTCCATACCACGCAAACCACAAACCCATACGCTATAGGGCACTCCGATCCCCTACTCTTCCACTCGCCTTCAAAACTTGAATCCCTGATTCTTCTGATTTTGTCTGGAGCGAAAGAACCTCACCCACCCAGCCCCACGTATCTACGCCGGTGG